>JABWTJ010000882.1:200103-232362 GCA_016801875.1 Solanum sitiens | reverse complement strand
AGGGGATCGGAGTGTAACGTACCGACACAAGAGGAAGAAAGATAATAAATCTTGAGAGATGTTTATATACTCAATGTAATGAACCTAATTCCCAAATGAGTGTGGTATTGAGGCTTGAGTCCTCATGGATGAACTTGGTAGTACTTATTGATGATTATAGTACTTGTTACTACATGTTGAGTATTGTAGTTGATTTATGATATGAACTGATATATACTGTTTTTTATTTTGAGTTGGCCGATGATACCTACTCAGTACTTGTGTTTTGTACTGACCCCCTACTTGTTGTTTCTTTCTTTGTTATTTGGGGAATGCAGCAAACGTACCGTCATCTTCAACTCAGCAGCGATTTTAGCCAGTCTTCATTACACCGGATTTCAGGGTGAGCTAATGCTTCTAGCTTGGACTGGATCTTCTCTTCAATGTCTTGATGCCTTGAACTTCCGGCATGGACTAGCCTTTATTTATTTTAGCTTCTTAGATACTTTTATATTAGTAACTTGAGGATAGATGTTCTTGTGATGATGACTTCCAGATTTTGGGGATAATGAGTTATAAATTTTAGAAGTTATTTAATTGATTTCGTTAATGAGTTTTAAGTCTTCCGCTTTGTATTTTGTTCAATATGTTGGGGTTTTAGATTGGTTGGTTCGCTCACATATTAGGATAAGTGTGGGTGCCACTCGCGGCTCGATTTTGGGTCGTGACAGTTTATAATAGTGAATGCATAAAGTCAAACATTAAAAATCTTATAAAAATAAAGCTAGTAAGTAGAAACCTTGCTTGACTTGGAATATACTATGTAAAAATATAAATTTTTCTTGATGGTGGATGTGAAAAGAAATTGCATTCGGCTTTTATAGTAAAATCTGTTTGTGGGCTTATTAATTGACATACCAATTTTGATAATTACTGATATATTTTAGGATAAGAATGACTTTTGAAAAGTTTATAGATATGTCAACTTGTATTTTGGTAATTATTATTAAATATATTTTAGGATAAAGTTATTATTGTAAGTTGTTAGGAGATAACATAGAGCTGGGCTTTTATAGTAAAAATGTGATTAATTATAAGTTTATTAATTAGTATACCAAATTAAATATATATTCAGATCTTTTAGACTAAGAATAGTTCATGAAAAAATTTAGAGATGTGTCACCTTGAATTTTGGCGATAAAGCTTAAATTATTTTAAGATGAAGTTTCTAGATGTATATTGTTATGAGATCACAAACAGAGTTGACGAAAAGATCGATTACAAAAGGATTGTAAAAAGAACTCAATAATATTTTTGACGAAATATATTGAAGTGATAATGCGTCAAATCTTATACTATTTAACAACACGTCATAAATGTTTAGTCTAATTCCATAAGAGGGAAGTGAACAATTATCTATAACTATTTCAATTACGAGTATTTATATTGACTTGTGCACTATATAATAATAGATAAGGATTTTATTGAATCAAGCTTCAATCACCGTGATAGAATTAGGTATAATATATTCATTATCGATAGATTACAAATTTACTATTTTATCTTCTTTGTCTATGTAATATTTGAGTTAAGAATTCTATTCTTTAAAATCCTTTTAGGGTGGAATCTTCCAGAACATTTATGGTAATTTATTTTATCACTCTATTAGCTTGACAATATGAGTGATCTCATGTAATTGTGTACGTACGTATTCATATTACTATATATTAAATATAGAAGACTTGGACTTGGACTTGAGGCTTAGTCTTGGATCGGAATTTAAAATAAATATTTCATCTATAAATACGAATTTTTTTATAGATAAGTGTAACATATATATAAAGAAGGGTCATATCATATGTATATTTGTAATGCGATACATACTGTACAAAATAGGTCAAAAATTAATGTGACCAAATCAAAAGATGGAGATAACGACTGTTTATGTACACTCAATAATAATATTTATTTTTGAGAAATCTTTTCACAATATCTAGGTATGGTTGCAAAACAGTATTCCTCCATGCTTCGTCAGGATCTTCTTTTCTATCTTCTTTGAAAACGTCTGTAGTAATAATATGATGCACTGACCACATTTTCTCGTTTATTAATCGTTGAATCTTGCCAAGTTGGTAACAAATTAACGTACGAGTATTACGCTTGATACTTGAAATTGAATCTTGAAGAATAATCTCCTTTGATTCATTATCTCCGTCTATATTCGTTTTTTTCCTTCTATCTGTCCATTTCAGGGACACCAATGGACCGTCAGATTCCTTTGGTTTAATCTGCATCAGGAATGAAAATCTATCGCACCTCATCCACTAGCCCTCCAGCAACACAAATTTAGTAGAACATATATTTGAGAACCAAATGTATTATTAAGAAAATTATATAAGAAACGTTTTTAGCAAGCTGAATGATATTAAATTATGATTGATACATAAAATAATTACAAAATTACTTACGTTGACCATTTGATCAACCCTCATGTCAACTCTACGGTTCAAGACTGTTTGCTCAACATCAATCCAAATAAAACAACTATCATACTTATATTTGAACATGAACAATGGGTCTTCCACAAGTTTTTCAATATACGAATTTGACCCTCCAACAATAATTGGAACACGTTGAGTCTTCAGTATTTTATCTATGTAGACAACATCTTGCAAACAAAAATCTTCAGTTGTGAAGTCTGAATATGGTTCAATTTCACCTAAGAAAATGTGATCAAACTAACTTTATCAGAATTGAAAGAAATAATTTTTTAATAGTAAAGTATTTTTTTCACTAGAATCTATAATTACTACTATAAAATTATCTAGGTTGTCATTTGATATAAGTATTCTTTGAAATAAATATATATACATAACAAATAGTGTCGTAAGACTTGTTTCCCAGTGTGTGTGTGAGATCTTGTTTGTAACAATTTCGAGTCCCTTGTAAACTTTCATTTTATTCGAGTTGATTATTTCTCCTCGAAAATGGTTTGCAAGATTAACAGAGAGACGAGATTTTCCCGTTCCTGTGGCCCCCATTATGAAGATCACTTTCTTCTTGTTGAACTCTTCATTGTTGATAAAAGTATTAATTTTATCTACAAAAAAAATAATTAGTTTGTAATAGTGAATGCATAAAGTCAGACATTAAAAATCTTGTAAAAATAAAGCTAGTAAGTAGAAACCCTTCTTGACTTAGAATATACTATGTAAAAATATAAATTTTTCTTCATGGTGGATGTAAAAAGAAATTGCATTCGGCTTTTATATTAAACTCTGTTTGTGGACTTATTAAATGACATACCAATTTCATAATTACTGATATATTTTAGGATAAGAATGACTTTTGAAAAGTTTATAGATATGTCAACTTGTAGTTTGGTAATTATTATTAAATATATTTTAGGATAAAGTTATTAGTGTACAAGATAACATAGAGCTGGGCTTTTATAGTAAAAATGTGATTACTTATAAGTTTATTAATTAGTATACCAAATTAAATATATATTCATATCTTTTAGACTAAGAATAGTTCATGAAAAAATTTAGAGATGTGTCACCTTGAATTTTGGCGATAAAGCTTAAATTATTTTAGGATGAAGTTTCTAGATGTATATTGTTATGAGATCACAAATAGAGTTGCCGAAAAGATCGATTACAAAAGGATTGTAAAAGGAACTCAATAATATTTCTGACGAAATATATTGAAGTTATAATGCGTCAAATCTTAAACTATTAAACAACACGTCATAAATGTTTAGTCTAATTCCATAAGAGGGAGGTGAACAATTATCTATAACTATTTCAATTACAAGTATTTATATTGACTTGTGCACCATATAATAATTGATAAGGATTTTATTGAATCAAACTTTAATCACCGTGATAGAATTAGGTAAAATATATTTAATTACCGATAGATTAAAAATTTAATATTTTATCTTCTTTGTCTATGTAACATTTGAGTTAAGAATTCTATTCTTTAAATCCTTTTTAGGGTGGAATCTTCCCGAACATTTATGGTAATTTATTTTATCACTCTATTAGCTTGACAATATGAGTGATCTCATGTAATTGTGTACGTATGTATTCATATTACTATATATTAAATATAGAAGACTTGGACTTGGACTTGGGGCTTGGGCTTGGATCGGAACTTAAAATAAATATTTCATCTATAATAAGAATTTCTTTACAGATAAGAGTAACATATATAGAAAGAAGGGTCATATCATATGTATATTTGTAATGCGATACATACTGTACAAAATAGGTCAAAAATTAAAGAGACCAAAACAGAAGATGGAGATAACGACTGTTTATGTACACTCAATAATAATAATCATTTTTGAGAAATCTTTTCACAATATCTAGGCATGGTTGCAAAACAGTATTCCTCCATGCTTCGTCAGGATCTTCTTTTCTATCTTCTTTGAAAACGTCCGTAGCAATAATATGATGCACTGACCACATTTTCTCGTTTATTAATCGTTGAATCTTGTCAAATTGGTTACAAATTAACGTACGAGTATTACGCTTGATACTTGAAATTGAAGATTGAAGAATCATCTCCTTTGATTCATCATCTCCGTCTATATTCGTTTCTTCCCTTAAATATCTGTCCATTTCAGGGACACCAATGGACCGTCGGATTCCTTTGGTGTAATGCATCTGGAATGAAAATCTGTCGCACCTCATCCACTAGCCCTGCATGCAACACAAATTTAGTAGAACATATATTTGATAACCAAATGTATTATTAAGAAAATTATATAAGAAAAGTTTTTAGCTAGCTGAATGATATTAAATTTTGATTGATACATAAAATAATAAATAAAATTACCTGCGTTGACCATTTGATCAACCCTCATGTCAACTCTATGGTTCAAGACTGATTGCTCAACATCAATCCAAATAAAGCAACTATCATACTTATATTTGAACATGAACAATGAGTCTTTCACAAGTTTTTCAATATACGAATTTGACCCTCCAATAATAATTGGAACACATTGAGTCCTCAATATTTTATCTATGTAGACAACAGCTTGCAAACAAAAATCTTCAGCTGTGAAGTCTGAATCTGGCTCAGTTTCACCTAAGAAAATATGATCAAATTAACTTTATCAGAACTAAAAGAAATAATTTTTTAATAGTAAAGTATATTTTTCACTAGAATCTATAATAACTACGATAAAATTATCTAGGTAGTCATTTGATACAAGTATTCTTTGAAATAAATATAAATACCTAACAAATAGTGTCGTAAGCCTTGTTTCTCAGTGTGTGTGATCTTGTTTGTAACAATTTCGAGTCGCTTGTAAAATTGCATTTTATCCGAGTTGATTATTTCTCCTCGAAAATGGGTGGCAAGGTTAACAGAGAGACGGGATTTCCCGTTCCTGTGGCCTCCATTATGAAGATCACTTTCTTCTTGTTGAACTCTTCATTGTTGATGAAAGTATTAATTTTATCTACAAAAAAAAATTATAATAGTGAATGCATAAAGTCAGACATTAAGAATCTTGTAAAAATAATGTTAGTAAGTAGAAACCTTGCTTGACTTGGAATATACTATGTAAAAATATAAATTTTTCGTGATGGTGGATGTGAAAAGAAATTACATTCGGCTTTTATAGTAAAATCTGTTTGTGGACTAATTAATTGACATACCAATTTCATAATTACTGATATATTTTAGGATAAGATGACGTTTGAAAAATTTATAGATATGTCAACTTGTATTTTGGTAATTATTATTAAATATATTTTAGGATAAAGTTATTAGTGTACGTTGTTAGGAGATAACATAGAGCTGGGCTTTTATAGTAAAAAATGTGATTAATTATAAGTTTATTAATTAGTATGCCAAATTTAATATATATTCATATCTTTTAGAATAAGAATAGTTCATGAAAAAATTTAGAGATGTGTCACCTTGAATTTTGGCGATAAAGCTTAAATTATTTTAGGATGAAGTTTCTAGATGTATATTGTTATGCGATCACAAATAGAGTTGACGAAAAGATTGATTACAAAAAAATTGTAAAAAGAACTCAATAATATTTCTGACGGAGTATATTGAAGTGATAATGCGTCAAATCTTACACTATTTAACTACACGTCATAAATGTTTAGTCTAATTCCATAAGAGGGAAGTAAACAATTATCTATAACTATTTCAATTACGAGTATTTATATTGACTTGTGCACCATATAATAATAGATAAGGATTTTATTGAATCAAGCTTCAATCACCGTGATAGGATTAGGTATAATATATTCATTACCGATAGATTAAAACTTCACTATTTTATCTTCTTTGTCTATGTAACATTTGAGTTAAGAATTCTATTCTTTAAATCCTTTTTAGGGTGGAATCTTCCCGAACATTTATGGTAATTTATTTTATCACTCTATTATCTTGACAATATGAGTGATCTCATGTAATTGTGTACTTACGTATTCATATTACTATATATTAAATATAGAAGACTTGGACTTGGACTTGGGGCTTGCGCTTGGATCGGAACTTAAAATAAATATTTCATCTATAAATAAGAATTTTTTTACAGATAAGAGTAACATATATAGAAAGAAGGGTCATATCATATGTATATTTGCAATGCGATACATACTGTACAAAATAGGTCAAAAATTAAAGTGACCAAAACAGAAGATGGAGATAACGACTGTTTATGTACACTCAATAATAATAAACATTTTTGAGAAATCTTTTCACAATATCTAGGTATGGTTGCAAAACAGTATTCCTCCATGCTTCGTCAGGATCTTCTTTTCTATCTTCTTTGAAAATGTCCGTAGCAATAATATGATGCACTGACCACATTTTCTCGTTTATTAATCGTTGAATCTTGTCAAGTTGGTTACAAATTAACGTACGAGTATTACGCTTGATACTTGTAATTGAAGCTTGAAGAATCATCTCCTTTGATTCATCATCTCCGTCTATATTCGTTTCTTCGCTTAAATATCTGTCCATTTCAGGGACACCAATGGACCGTCGGATTCCTTTGGTGTAATCCGCATCTGGAATGAGAATCTGCCGCACCTCATCCACTAGCCCTGCATGCAACACAAATTTAGTAGAACATAGATTTGATAACCAAATGTATTATTAAGAAAATTATATAAGAAAAGTTTTTAGCTAGCTGAATGATATTAAATTTAGATTGATACATAAAATAATTACAAAAATTACATGCGTTGACCATTTGATCAACCCTCATGTCAACTCTACAGTTCAAGACTGATTGCTCAACATCAATCCAAATAAAGCAACTATCATACTTATATTTGAACATGAACACAGGGTCTTCCACAAGTTTTTCTATATCCGAATTTGACCCTCCAACAATAATTGGAACACGTTGAGTCTTCAGTATTTTATCTATGTAGACAACAGCTTGCAAACAAAAATCTTCAGCTGTGAAGTCTGAATCTGGCTCAATTTCACCTAAGTAAATGTGATCAAACTAACTTTATCAGAATTGAAAGAAATAATTTTTTAATAGTAAAGTATATTTTTCACTAGAATCTATAATTACTAGTATATAATTATCTAGCTAGTCATTTGATATAAGTATTCTTTGAAATAAATATATATACCTAACAAATAGTGCCATAAGCCTTGATTCTTAGTGTGTGTGATCTTGTTTGTAACAATTTTGAGTCCCTTGTAAACTTGCATTTTATCCGAGTTGATTATTTCTCCTCGAAAATGGGTGGCAAGGTTAACAGAGAGACGGGATTTTCCCGTTCCTGTGGCCCCCATTATGAAAATCACTTTCTTCTTGTTGAACTCTTCATTGTTGATGAAAGTATTAATTTTATCTACAAAAAAACAATTAGTTTATAATAGTGAATGCATAAAGTCAGACATTAAAAATCTTGTAATAAAATCTATAAAGTAGAAACCTTGCTTGAATTGAAATATACTATGTAAAAATACAAATTTTTCTTGATGGTGGATGTGAAAAGAAATTGCATTCGGCTTTTATAGTAAAATCTGTTTGTGGACTTATAATTGACATACCAATTTCATAATTATTGATATATTTTAGGATAAGAATGACTTTTGAAAAGTTTATAGATATGTCAACTTGTATTTTGGTAATTATTATTAAATATATTTTAGGATAAAGTTATTAGTGTACGTTGTTAGGAGATAACATAGAGCTGGGCTTTTATAGTAAAAATGTGATTAATTATAAATTTATTAATTAGTATACCAAATTAAATATATATTCATATCTTTCAGACTAAGAATAGTTCATGAAAAAATTTAGAGATGTGTCACCTTGAATTTTGGCGATAAAGCTTAAATTATTTTAGGATGAAGTTTCTAGATGTATATTGTTATGAGATCACAAGTAGAGTTGACGAAAAGATCCATTACAAGAGGATTGTAAAAGGAACTCAATATTATTTCTGGCAGAATATATTGAAGTGATAATGCGTCAAATCTTATACTATTTAACAACACGTCATAAATGTTTACTCTAATTCCATAAGAGGGAAATGAACAATTATCTATAACAATTTCAGTTACGAGTATTTATATTGACTTGTGCACTATATAATAATAGATAAGAATTTTATTGAATCAAGCTTCAATCACCGTGATAGAATTAGGTATAATATATTCATTACCGATAGATTACAAATTTACTATTTTATCTTCTTTGTCTATGTAACATTTGAGTTAAGAATTCTATTCTTTAAAATCCTTTTAGGGTGGAATCTTACCGAACATTTATGGTTATTTATTTTATCACTCTATTAGCTTGACAATATGAGTGATCTCATGTAATTGGGTACGTACGTATTCATATTACTATATATTAAATATAGAAGACTTGGACTTGGACTTGGACTTGGGGCTTGGGCTTGGATCGGAACTTAAAATAAATATTTCATCTATGAATAAGATTTTTTTTAGAAATAAGAGTAACATATATAGAAAGAAGGGTCATATCATATGTATATTTGTAATGCGATACATACTGTACAAAATACGTCAAAAATTAAAGTGACCTAAACAGAAGATGGAGATAACGACTGTTTATGTACACTCAATAATAATATTCTTTTTTGAGAAATATTTTCATAATATCTAGGCATGGTTGCAAAACAGTATTCATCCATGCTTCGTCAGGATCTTCTTTTCTATTTTCTTTGAAAACGTCCGTAGCAATAATATGATGCACTGACCACATTTTCTTGTTTATTAATCGTTGAATCTTGTCAAGTTGGTTACAAATTAACGTACGAGTATTACGCTTGATATATGAAATTGAAGCTTGAAGAATCATCTCCTTTGATTCATCATCTCCATCTATATTCGTTTCTTCCCTTAAATATATGTTCATTTCAGGGACACCAATGGACCGTCAGATTCCTTTTGTGTAATCTGCATCTAGAATGAAAATCTGTCGCACCTCATCCACTAGCCCTGCATGCAACACAAATTTAGTAGAACATATATTTGATAACCAAATGTATTATTAAGAAAACTATATAAGAAATTGTTTTAGCTAGCTGAATGATATTAAATTTTGATTGATACATAAAATAATTACAAAAATTACCTGCGTTGACCATTTGATCAACCCTCATGTCAACTCTACGGTTCAACATCAATCCAAATAAAGCAACTATCATACTTATATTTGAACATGAACAAGGGGTCTTCCACAAGTTTTTCAATATACGAATTTGACCCTCCAACAATAATTGGAACACGTTGAGTTTTCAGTATTTTAACTATGTAGACAATAGCTTGCAAAGAAAAATCTTTAGCTGTGAAGTCTGAATATGGCTCAATTTCACCTAAGAAAATGTGATCAAATTAACTTTATCACAATTGGAAAAAATATTTTTTTTATAGTAAAGTATATGTTTCACTAGAATCTATAATTACTATTATAAAATTATCTAGGTAGTCATTTGATATAAGTATTCTTTGAAATAAATATATATACCTAAAAAATAGTGTCGTAAGCCTTGTTTCTTAGTGTGTGTGATCTTGTTTATAATAATTTCGAGTCCCTTGTAAACTTGCATTTTATCTGAGTTGATTATTTTTCCTCGAAAATGGATGGCAAGGTTAACAGAGAGATGGGATTTTCCCGTTCCTGTGGCCCCCATTATGAAGATCACTTTCTTCTTGTTGAACTCTTCATTGTTGATGAAAGTATTAATTTTATCTGTAAAAAAAAGTAATTTATAATAGTGAATGCATAAAGTCAGACATTAAAAATCTGGTAAAAATAAAGCTACTAAGTAGAAACCTTGCTTGACTTGGAATATACTATGTAAAAATATAAATTTTTCTTGATGGTGGATGTGAAAAGAAATTTAATTCGGCTTTTGTAGTAAAATCTGTTTGTGGACTTATTAATTGATATACCAGTTTCATAATTACTGATATATTTTAGGATAAGAAAGAGTTTTGAAAAGTTTATAGATATGTCAACTTGTATTTTGATAATTATTATTAAATATATTTTAGGATAAAGTTATTAGTGTACGTTGTTAGGAGATAACATAGAGCTGGGTTTTTATAGTAAAAATGTGATAAATTATAAGTTTATTAATTAGTATACAAAATTAAATTTATATTCATATCTTTTAGACTAAGAATAGTTCATGAAAAAATTTAGAGATGTGTCACCTTGAATTTTGGCGATAAAGCTTAAATTATTTTAGGATGAAGTTTCTAGATGTATATTGTTATGAGATCACAAATAGAGTTGACGAAAAGATCGATTACAAAAGGATTGTAAAAAGAACTAAATAATATTTCTGACGGAATATATTGAAGTGATAATGTGTCAAATCTTACACTATTTAACAACACGTCATAAATGTTTAGTCTAATTCCATAAGAGGGAAGTGAACAATTATCTATAACTATTTAAATTACGAGTATTTATACTGACTTGTGCACTATATAATAATAGATAAGGATTTTATTGAATCAAGCTTCAATCACCGTGATAGAACTAGGTATAATATATTCATTACCGATAGATTACAAATTTACTATTTTATCTTCTTTTTCAATGTAACATTTGAGTTAAGAATTCTATTCTATAAAATCCTTTTAGGGTGGAATCTTCCCGAACATTTATGGTAATTTATTTTATCACTCTATTAGCTGACAATATGAGTGATCTCATGTAATTGTGTACGTAGGTATTCATATTACTATATATTAAATATATAAGACTTGGACTTGGACTTGGGGCTTGGGCTTGGATCGGAACTTAAAATAAATATTTCTTCTATAAATAAAAAAAATTTAAAGATAAGAGTAACATGTATAGAAAGAAGGGTCATATCATATATATATTTGTAATGCGATACATACTGTACAAAATAGGTCAAAAATTAAAGTTACCAAAACAGAAGATGGAGATTACGACTGTTTATGTACACTCAATAATAATATTAATTTTTGAGAAATCTTTTCACAATATCTAGGCATGGTAGCAGAATAGTATTCCTCCATGCTTCGTCAGTATCTTCTTTTCTATCTTCTTTGAAAACGTCCGTAGCAATAATATGATGCACTAACAACATTTTCTAGTTTATTAATCGTTGAATCTTGTCAAGTTGGTTACAAATTAACGTACGAGTATTACGCTTGATACTTGAAATTGTAGCTTGAAGAATCATCTCCTTTGATTCATCATCTCTGTCTATATTCGTTTCTTCCATTAAATATCTGTCCATTCCAGGGACACCAATGGACCGTCGGATTCCTTTGGTGTAATCTGCATCTCGAAAGATAATCTGTCGCACCTCATACACTAGCCCTGCATGCAACACAAATTTAGTAGAACATAGATTTGATAACCAAATGTATTATTAAGAAAATTATATAAGAAAAGTTTTTAGCTAGCTGGATGATATTAAATTTTTATCGATACATAAAATAATTACAAAAATTACTGCGTTGACCATTTGATTAACCCTCATCTTAACTGTACGGTTCAAGACTGATTGCTCAACATCAATCCAAATAAAGCAACTATCATACTTATATTTGAACATGAACACAGGGTCTTCCACAAGTTTTTCAATATACGAATTTGACCCTCCAACAATAATTGGAACACGTTGAGTCTTCAGTACTTTAACTATGTAGACAACATCTTGCAAAGAAAAATCTTTATGGATCAATTTCACCTAAGAAAATATGATCAAATTAACTTTATCAGAATTGAAAAAAATAATTTTTTAATAGTAAAGTATATTTTTCACTAGAATCTATAATTACTACTATAAAATTATCTAGGTAGTCATTTGATATAAGTATTCTTTGAAATAAATATATATGACTAACAAATAGTGTCGTAAGCCTTGTTTCTGAGTGTGTGTGATCTTGTTTATAACAATTTTGAGTCCCTTGTAAACTTGCATTTTATCCGAGTTGATTATTTCTCCTCGAAAATGGGTGGCAAGGTTAACAGAGAGACGGGATTTTCCCGTACCTGTGGCCCCCATTATGAAGATCACTTTCTCTTGTTGAACTCTTCATTGTTGATGAAAGTATTAATTTTATCCATAAAAAAAAAATAGTTTATAATAGTGAATGCATAAAGTTAGACATTAAAAATCTTGTAAAAATAAAGCTAGTAAATAGAAACCTTGCTTGACTTGGAATATACTATGTAAAAATATAAATTTTTCTTGATGGTGGATGTGAAAAGAAATTGCATTCGCCTTTTATAGTAAAATCTGTTTGTGGACTTATTAATTGACATACCAATTTCATAATTACTGATATATTTTAGGATAAGAATGACTTTTGAATAGTTTATAGATATGTCAAGTTGTATTTTGGTAATTATTATTAAATATATTTTAGGATAAAGTTATTAGTATACATTGTTAGGAGATAACACAGAGCTGGGCTTTTATAGTAAAAATGTGATTAATTATAAGTTTATTAATTAGTATACCAAATTAAATTTATATTCATATCTTTTAGACTAGAATAGTTCATGAAAAAAATTAGAGTTGTGTCACCTTGAATTTTGGCGATAAAGCTTAAATTATTTTAGGATGAAGTTTCTAGATGTATATTGTTATGAGATCACAAATAGAGTTTACGAAAAGATCGATTACAAAAGGATTGTAAAAAGAACTTAATAATATTTCTGACGGAATATATTGAAGTGATAATGCGTCAAATTTACACTATTTAACAACACGTCTTAAATGGTTAGTCTAATTCCATAAGAGGGAAGTGAACAATTATCTATAACTATTTAAATTACGAGTATTTATATTGACTTGTGCACTGTATAATAAGAGATAAGTATTTTATTGAATCAAGTTTCAATCACCGTGATAGAATTAGGTATAATATATTCATTACCGATATATTACAAATTTACTATTTTATCTTCTTTGTCTATGTAACATTTGAGTTAAGAATTCTATTCTTTAAAATCCTCTTAGGGTGGAATCTTCCCGAACATTTATGGTAATTTATTTTATCCCTCTATTAGCTTGACAATATGAGTGATCTAATGTAACTGTGTACGTACGTATTCATATTACTATATATTAAATATAGAAGACTTGGACTTGGACATGGGGCTTGGGCTTGGATCGGAACTTAAAATAAATATTTCATCTATAAAAAAGAATTTTTTTACGGATAAGAGTAGCATATATTGAAAGAAGGGTCATATCATATGTATATTTGTAATGCGATACATACTATACAAAAAGGTCATAAATTAAAGTGACCAAAACAGAAGATGGAGAAAAATACTGTTTATGTACGCTCAATAATAATATTCATTTTTGAGAAATCTTTTTTCAATATCTAGGCATGGTTGCAAAACAGTATTCCTCCATGCTTCGTCAGGATCTTCTTTTCTAACTTCTTTGAAAACGTCCGTAGCAATAATATGATGCACTGGCCACATTTTCTCGTTTATTAATCGTTGAATCTTGTCAAGTTGGTTACGAATTAACGT
The DNA here is from genome assembly GCA_016801875.1 of Solanum sitiens. Lineage (NCBI taxonomy): Eukaryota > Viridiplantae > Streptophyta > Magnoliopsida > Solanales > Solanaceae > Solanum > Solanum sitiens. The sequence continues at coordinate 218,360 of JABWTJ010000882.1, read as the reverse complement.
ACGAGTATTACGCTTGATACTTGTAATTGAAGCTTGAAGAATCATCTCCTTTGATTCATCATCTCCGTCTATATTCGTTTCTTTTTTAAATATCTGTCCATTCCAGGGACACCAATGGACCGTCGGATTCCTTTGGTGTAATCTACATCTGGAATGAAAATCTGTTGCACCTCATCCACTAGCCCTGCATGCAACACAAATTTAGTAGAACATAGATTTGATAACTAAATGTATTATTAAGAAAATTATATAAGAAATGTTTTTAGCTAGCTGAATGATATTAAATTTTGATTGATAAATAAAATAATTACAAAAATTACCTGCGTTGACCATTTGATCATGCCTCATGTTAACTCTATGGTTCAAGACTATTTGCTCAACATCAATCCAAATAAAGCAACTATCATACTTATATTTGAACATGAACACAGGGTCTTCCACAAGTTTTTCAATATACGAATTTGACCCTCCAACAATAATTGGAACACGTTGAGTCTTCAGTATTTTAACTATGTAGACAACAACTTGCAAACAAAAATCTTTAGATGTGAAATCTGAATCTGGCTCAATTTCACCTAAGAAAACGTGATCAAATTAACTTCATCAGAATTGAAAGATATAATTTTTTAATAGTTAATTATATGTTTCACTAGAATCTATAATTACTACTATAAAATTATCTAGGTAGTCATTTGATATAAGTATTCTTTGAAATAAATATATATATCTAACAAATAGTGTCGTAAGCATTGTTTCTGAGTGTGTGTGATCTTGTTTATAACAATTTCGAGTCCCTTGTAAACTTGCATTTTATCCGAGTTGATTATTTCTCCTCGAAAATGGGTGGCAAGGTTAACAGAGAGACGGGATTTTCCCGTTACTGTGGCCCCCATTATGAAGATCACTTTCTTCTTGTTGAACTCTTCATTGTTGATGAAAGTATTAATTTTATCTACAAAAAAAAAATAGTTTATAATAGTGAATGCATAAAGTTAGACATTAAAAATCTTGTAAAAATAAAGCTAGTAAGTAGAAACCTTGCTTGACTTGGAATATACTATGTAAAAATATAAAAATTTTTTGATGGTGGATGTGAAAAGAAATTTCATTCGGCTTTTATAGTAAAATCTGTTTGTGGACTTATTAATTGACATACCAATTTCATAATTGCTGATATATTTTAGGATAAAAATGACTTTTGAAAAGTTAATAGATATGTCAACTTGTATTTTGGTAATTATTATTAAATATATTTTAGGATAAAGTTATTAGTTTACGTTGTTAGGAGATAACATAGAGCTGTGCTTTTATAGTAAAAATGTGATTACTTATAAGTTTATTAATTAGTATACCAAATTAAATTTATATTCATATCTTTTAGACTAAGAATAGTTCATGAAAAAATTTAGAGACGTGTCACCTTGAATTTTGGCGATAAAGCTTAAATTATTTTAGGATGAAGTTTCTAGATGTATATTGTTATAAGATCACAAATAGAGTTGACGAATAGATCGATTACAAAAGGATTGTAAAAAGAACTAAATAATACTTCTAACGGAATATATTGAAGTGATAATGCGTCAAATCTTACACTATTTAACAACACGTCATAAATGTTTAGTCTAATTCCATAAGAGAGAAGTGAAAAATTATCTATAACTACTTTAATTACGAGTATTTATATTGACTTGTGCACCATATAATAATAGATAAGGATTTTATTGAATCAAGTTTCAATCACCGTGATAGAATTAGGTATAATATATTCATTACCGATAGATTACAAATTTACTATTTTATCTTCTTTGTCTATGTAACATTTGAGTTAAGAATTCTATTCTTTAAAATCCCTTTAGGGTGGAATCTTCCCGAACATTTATGGTAATTTATTTTATCACTCTATTAGCTTGACAATATGAGTGATCTCATGTAATTGTGTACGTACGTATTCATATTACTATATATTAAATATAGAAGACTCAGACTTGGACTTGTATTTGGGGCTTGGTCTTGGATCGGAACTTAAAATAAATATTTCATCTATAAAAAAGAATTTTTTTACGGATAAGAGTAACATATTTAAAAAGGATGGTCATATCATATGTATATTTGTAATGCGATGCATACTGTACAAAATAGGTCAAAAATTAAAGTGACCTAAATAGAAGATGGAGATAACGACTGTTTATGTACGCTCAGTAATAATATTCATTTTTGAGAAATCTTTTCACAATATCTCGGCATGGTTGCAAAACAGTATTCCTCCATGCTTCGTCAGAATCTTCTTTTTTATCTTCTTTGAAAACGTCCGTAGCAATAATATGATGCACTGACCACATTTTCTCGTTTATTAATCGTTGAATCTTGTCAAGTTGGTTACAAATTAACGTACGAGTATTACGCTTGATACTTGAAATTGAAGCTTGAAGAATCATCTCCTTTGATTCATCATCTCCGTCTATATTCGTTTCTTCCCTTAAATATCTGTCCATTTCAGGGACACCAATGGACCGTCGGATTCCTGTGGTGTAATCTGCATCTGGAATGAAAATTTGTCGCACCTAATCCAATAGCCCTCCATGCAACATAAATTTAGTAGAACATAGATTTGATAACCAAATGTATTATTAAGAAAATTATATAAGAAAGGTTTTTAGCTAGCTGAATGATATTAAATTTTGATTGATACATAAAATAATTACAAAAATTACATCCGTTAAACATTTGATCAACCCTCATGTCAACTCTACGCTTCTAGACTGATTGCTCAACATCAATCCAAATAAAGAAACTATCATACTTACATTTGAACATGAACACAGGGTCTTCCACAAGTTTATCAATATACGAATTTAACCCTCCAATAATAATTGGAACACGTTGAGTCTTCAATATTTTATCGATGTAGACAATAGCTTGCAAACAAAAATCTTTAGCTGTGAAGTCTGAATCTGGATCAATTTCACCTAATAAAATGTGATCTAATTAACTTTATCATAATTGAAAGAAATAATTTTTTAATAGTAAAGTATAGTTTTCACTAGAATCTATAATTACTACTATAAAATTATCTAGGTAGTCATTTGATATAAGTATTCTTTGAAATAAATATATATACCTAACAAATAGTGTGTAAGCCTTGTTTCTCAATGTGTGTGATCTTGTTTGTAACAATTTTGAGTCCCTTGTAAACTTGCATTTTATCCGAGTTGATTATTCTCCTCGAAAATGGGTGGCAAGGTTAACAGAGAGACGGGATTTTCCCATTCCTGTGGCCCCCATTATGAAGATCACTTTCTTCTTGTTGAACTCTTCATTGTTGATGAAAGTATTAATTTTATCTACAAAAAAAAATTAGTTTATAATAGTGACTACATAAAGTCAGACATTACAAATCTTGTAAAAATAAAGCTAGTAAGTAGAAACCTTGCCTGACTTGGAATATACTATGTAAAAATATAAATTTTTCTTGATAGTGGATGTGAAAAGAAATTGCATTCGGCTTTTATAGTAAAATCTATTTGTGGACTTATTAGTTGATGTATCAATTTCATAATTACTGATATATTTTAGGATAAGAATGACTTTTGAAAAGTTTATAGATATGTCAACTTGTATTTTGGTAATTATTATTAAATATATTATAGGATAAAGTTATTAGTGTACGTTGTTAGGAGATAACATAGAGCTAGGCTTTTATGGTAAAAATGTGATTAATTATTATTTTATTAATTAGTATACCAAATTAAAATATATTCATATCTTTTAGACTAAGAATAATTCATGAAAAAATTTAGAGATGTGTCACCTTGAATTTTGGCGATAAAGCTTAATTTATTTTAGGATAAAGTTTCTAGATGTATATTGTTATGAAATCACAAATAGAGTTAACGAAAATATCCATTACAAGAGGATTGTAAAAAGAACTCAATAATATTTCTGACAGAATATATTGAAGTGATAATGCGTCAAATCTTACACTATTTAACAACACGTCATAAATGTTTAGTCTAATTCCATAAGAGGGAAGTGAACAATTATCTATAACTATTTCAATTAGGAGTATTTATATTGACTTGTGCACCATATAATAATAGTTAAGGATTTTATTGAATCAAGCTTCAATCACCGTGATAGAATTAGGTATAATATATTCATTACCGATAGATTACAAAGTTACTATTTTATCTTCTTTGTCTATGTAACATTTGAGTTAAGAATTCTATTCTTTAAAATCCTTTTAGGGTGGAATCTTACCGAACATTTATGATAATTTATTTTATCACTCTATTAGCTTGACAATATGAGTGATCTCATGTAATTGTGTACGTACATAATCATATTACTATATATTAAATATAGAAGACTTGGACTTGGACGTGGGGCTTGGGCTTGGATCGGAACTTAAAATAAATATTTCATCTATAAATAAGAATTTTTTTAGAGATAAGAGTAACATATATAGAAAGAAGGGTCATATCATATGTATATTTGTAATGCGATACATACTGTACAAAATAAGTCAAAAATTAAAGTGACCAAAACAGAAGATGGAGATAACGACTATTTATGTACGCTCAATAATAATATTCATTTTTGAGAAATCTTTTCACAATATCTAGGCATGGTTGCAAAACAGTATTCCTCCATGCTTCTTCAGGTTCTTCTTTTCTATCTTCTTTGAAAACGTCCGTAGCAATAATATGATGCACTAACCACATTTTCTCGTTTATTAATCGTTGAATCTTGTCAAGTTGGTTAGAAATTAACGTACGAGTGTTACGCTTGATAATTGAAATTAAAGCTTGTAGAATCATCTCCTTTGATTCATCATCTTCGTCTATATTTGTTTCTTTCCTTAAATATTTGTCCATTTCAGGGACACCAATGGACCGTCGTATTCCTTTGGTGTAATCTGCATCTAGAATGAAAATTTGTCGCATCTCATCCACTAGCCCTGCTTGCAACACAAATTTAGTAGAACATAGATTTGAAAACCAAATGTATTATTAAGAAAATTATATAAGAAATGTTCTTAGCTAGCTGAATGATATTAAATTTTGATTGATATATAAAATAATTACAAAAATTACCTGCGTTGACCATTTGATCAACCCTCATGTCAACTCTACCGTTCAAGACTGATTGCTCAACATCAATCCAAATAAAGCAACTATCATACTTATATTTTAACATGAACACAGGGTCTTCCACAAGTAATTCAATATACTAATTTGACCCTCCAACAATAATTGGAATACGTTGAGTCTTCAGTATTTTATCTATGAAAGAAAGAGCTTGCAAACAAAAATCTTCAGCTGTGAAGTCAGAATCTGGCTCAATTTCACCTAAGAAAATGTGATCAAATTAACTTTATCAGAATTGAAAAAAATAATTTTTTAATAGTAAAGTATATTTTTCACTAGAATCTATAATTACTACTATAAAATTATCTAGGTAGTCATTTGATATAAGTATTCTTTGAAATAAATATATATATCTAACAAATAGTGTCATAAGCCTTGTTTCTCAGTGTGTGCGATCTTGTTTATAAAAATTTCGAGTCCCTTGTAAACATGCATTTTATCCGAACTGATTATTTCTCCTCGAAAATGGGTGGCAAGGTTAACAGAGAGACGGGATTTTCCCGTTCCTGTGGCCCCCATTATGAAGATCACTTTCTTCTTGTTGAACTCTTCATTGTTGATGAAAGTATTAATTTTATCTACAAAAAAAAATTAGTTTATAATAGTGACTACATAAAGTCAGACATTACAAATCTTGTAAAAATAAAGCTAGTAAGTAGAAACCTTGCCTGACTTGGAATATACTATGTAAAAATATAAATTTTTCTTGATAGTGGATGTGAAAAGAAATTGCATTCGGCTTTTATAGTAAAATCTATTTGTGGACTTATTAGTTGATGTATCAATTTCATAATTACTGATATATTTTAGGATAAGAATGACTTTTGAAAAGTTTATAGATATGTCAACTTGTATTTTGGTAATTATTATTAAATATATTATAGGATAAAGTTATTAGTGTACGTTGTTAGGAGATAACATAGAGCTAGGCTTTTATGGTAAAAATGTGATTAATTATTAGTTTATTAATTAGTATACCAAATTAAAATATATTCATATCTTTTAGACTAAGAATAATTCATGAAAAATTTTAGAGATGTGTCACCTTGAATTTTGGCGATAAAGCTTAAATTATTTTAGGATGAAGTTTCTAGTTGTATATTGTTATGAGATCACAAATAGAGTTGACGAAAAGATCGATTACATAATGATTGTAAAAAGAACTCAATAGTATATCTGACGGAATATATTGAAGTGATAATGCGTCAAATCTTACACTATTTAACAACACGTCATAAATGTTTAGTCTAATTCCATAAGAGGGAAGTGAACAATTATCTATAACTATTTCAATTACGAGTATTAATATTGACTTGTGCACCATATAATAATAGATAAGGATTTTATTGAATCAAGCTTCAATCACCGTGATAGAATTAGGTATAATATATTCATTACCGATAGATTACAAATTTACTATTTTATCTTCTTTGTCTATGTAACATCTGAGTTAAGAATTCTATTCTTTAAAATCATTTTAGGGTGGAATCTTCCCGAACATTTATGGTAATTTATTTTATCACTCTATTAGATTGACAATATGAGTGATCTCAGGTAATTGTGTACGTACGGATTCATATTACTTTATATTAAATATAGAAGACTTGGACTCGGACTAGGGGCTTGGGGTTGGATTGGAAAATAATGAAATGGGTATAGTGACATTTATGATAAAGTGAGTGTGTCAGTGATGATTTCCATGATGCTTTGCATCAATCTGGAAGTTTTTGATAAAATTGGAGACAAGAAACAGTCTAATTAGTATTATAATATATGTTGGATAAATTTGGTCGTTTATGGAACTGATGGTTAGTAGTTCATATATATATTTTCAATACAATCTACACTACGATTTCCAGTTAGATTAAGTCACGAAGTTCTTGTGGTATTATTATACATTGTCACTGGCTATGAATTAAGTATTGAATATACTATATTATATGAGCACTATTAGAATGGTGATATTGGATAAGTTGAAGCTTAACCCTAGGTTTGAAACTTAGGAAACGTATACTAATGTGGGTGTTATTAGTTTCGAAATCTTATTGTGTTTATGTACTTGAATAGATTGCATTAATTCGGAAGCCCAACGGAAAGGGAAGGCTCAAATTCTAGAGTGATTATTCGATTGACTAAGGCAAGTGGATTTCTAAACTCTTGTTAAGCGTATGAAATTCGTGTATTTCCTTGTGTGGAGTTGAGAATGATTTGGAGACTTGTTGCTTATTTGTTGGTGTTGTATTCCTTGTTGCAAATTATTCTTTGTTTTCAAAATGGTTATCTCCTTATTTTTCATTTGAACATGTCATTTGCATTGTATATGAGACATGTTTGTGATAAGAGTTAAGTGATAAGAGGATGTACCATTTCGAGGGACGTATCGCGCGCCGCGACGGTTACTATTATCGAGGGTCGTGTCATACGGCGCGACAGATGCATGGACAGATATGTCCCCCATGGGTCCCAGACTGAGAGACAGCGGGTGTGTATCATTAGGAAAGACATGCATCACTATATTTGACATTGCATCTCATGGCATTACACATTTTTATTATTGATGAACCTGAACACGTGTTTTGCTGATCTTGTGAGTGTTTCTCTGTGAAACTTGTGACTGTTGAATACTGAGTTGTTATTGAGAATGTGTAAACTGATAGAGTGTGGTTATTGAGTTGTGTGTTTGGTAAACTGTAAACTGTTAGGCTGTAGCGTGGAGGTTTAGATAGGGTATAAGGAGTACCCGTATTTTGTTCACTTAACTTGTGTTTAGAGGTTTGCTTGTTGGGTACCGCGTGGTTTGGTACTCACCCCTTGCTTCTACAAATTTTTGTAGGTTACGAGCCCGGATCTTCGTGATACCTCTCATTCTTTTCATTTCCGAGGCATCTTGTGGAGGATTGTGAGGTAGCTGCTTGTCATCTCAGCGAACTTTCCTACTCCAGTTTATGACTTTGTTTTTACTTGAAAAACAACTTCATTTTAGACTTCTATTTTATTTCAATTCTAATATTTACATTAGAGACTTGTGCACGTGACAAGATGGTATCAGAGCCCAGGTTCATAGGTCTCACGTGTATACAAGCCGAGTCTACGTAGAGTCTCAAGGATCAGTACGGAGACGTCTGTACTTATCTCTGAGAGGCTATAAAGACTATTAGGAAACTTCCTTTTTATTCATTATTTCGCATCGTGCGTGGTTACCTTCTTTAGTACTGAGTTATTGTATACTCTTTTGACAGATGACGAGGACTAGAGCTAATGTTACTGGTGGTAGAGGGGAGGCACTTCCCGAGGCAGTTGTTGAGGCCCCAGCTAGGGGTAGGGGTAGCACTTAAGCTAGAGGTCGTGCTCGTGGTACGACAGTAGCCAAAGGTCGTGGCCGTGGAGCAGCACCTGTGAGAGGTCGTGCTAGAGAGGTCTCTCCAGAGCCTCAGATTGATGACAGAGAGGACCAGGTTCCTTCAGAGCCTGCAGTCACACCTTTGCTTCAGGATACATTATTGAGGGTGTTAAGTGTGTTGGAGGGCTTTACTCTGACCCAAGAGCAGCAGCAAGCTCCAGTTGCTCAGGATGGGGTGGGGCAGCTACCAGTGGGTCCCGTAGTTCAAAATGATGTTGCACCAGCAGTTGGGGGTCAAGTTGCACCGGTGGTTGTTCTGACAGAGGATGAGCAGCGTAGGTATGAGAGATGTCGAAAGATGGACCCACCTCAGTTTCAGGGTGGGAGGAGCGAGGACGCTCATGAGTTTCTTGCTACATGCCGAGAGTTGCTAGAGGTGGTTGGATTAGCTGAGTCACATGGGGTTCGATATGCTACACTCCAACTTCGTGGACCAGGGAAAGAGTGGTGGAGGACTTATTTGGGGGTTTTGCCAGTTGGATCTCCTCCAGTGACTTGGGAGCAGTTTGTTAGTGCATTCCATGATCGTTTTATCCCTTGGAGCGTGAGAGAGGAGAGTCGCTTGAGATTTGAGAGTCTGAGACAGGATGGTTTATCGGTTACAGAGTATGAGGCGCGTTTTTGTCAGTTGTCTAGGCATGCGTTGGCCATTATTCCAGATGAGACAGAGAGGATCCGCAGATTTGTGAGGGGATTAACTTTCTCTATCAGGTCAGCTGTGTTTTGGGCATCTAGAGAGGGGGCTTCTTTCCAGTCCATTGTGAGCGCCGCCAAAGAGGCGGAATTGATGGGGAGGGAGGAGTTTGGGGACCCTAAAAGGTCCCGTACATCACGTCAGTTTCATGGTGCCTCATCTGGAGGTAGGGGATCACAGAGAGTGAGTGGTTCCTTTCAGCAGCGGGGGCCTATTCATGCATCTATGCCGACATTTGAGGGTGGTCAGACATCTAGGGGTTTTTATAGCACAGGTCAGGGCTCGTACGATTCACACCAACGACCTACAGGGCAAGGCAATTATAGTGGGTTTTCAGGGTCCACACAGAAGTTCTCAGGTCAGAGATTTTGTTTTACTTGTAGAAATCCCGATCACCTGATGCGGCAGTGTACTTCTCAAAGGGGTCGTGGTGGGCCTCGACCTAATTCTTTATTCCAGACTAGACCACCAGTACCGCAGGGTAGAGGCCGCGGCAGAGTTCAGTCAGGTAGAGGTAGTGGAGTTTCTAGTGGTGGTGTTGCAGCTCCACAGAGTGGGGGTAGAGGTACCACCCAGGCTGGAGGTGGACGAGGGGGCCACTGTTATGCTTTCCCAGGGAGACCTGAGGCGGAGACATCTGATGCTGTTATTACAGGTATCATCCCCGTATGCCATCGACCTGCGTCTGTATTGTTTGATCCAGGGTCTACATTCTCTTATGTGTCTACGTATTTTGCTGCTGAATTTGATATGATATGTGATAGCATGACTGTACCTATTCGTGTTTCTACACCCGTGGGTAAGCCCTTAGTGGTGGATCGAGTGTATCGATCCTGTCTTGTTTCTTTGGCTGGGTATGACACTTGGGTAGACTTAATCATTCTGGGGATGGTAGACTTTGATGTTATCTTGGGTATGGATTGGCTTTCTCCTTATCATGCTGTCCTTGATTGTAATGCTAAGACTGTGACTTTAGCAATGCCTGGTGTTCCGAGGGTTGAGTGGAAGGGTGTTAGTGGTTCTTATCCTAGCAAGGTCATCTCTTTTATCCGTGCTCAGAGATTGGTGGAGAGAGGGTGTTTGTCTTACTTAGCTTTTATTCGGGATACTAGACCTCCCATGGACTCTGTTCCCGTGGTTCATGAATTTCTCGATGTATTCTCTTCCGATCTTCCAGGTGTTTCTCCCGATAGAGATATTGATTTTGCTATTGATTTGGAGCCAGGCACTAAGCCTATTTCTATCCCTCCCTACCATATGGCTCCAGCAGAGTTGAAAGAGTTGAAGAATCAGTTACAGGATTTATTGAGTAAGGGTTTTATTCGCCCTAGTGTGTCACCTTGGGGTGCCCCTGTATTGTTTGTGAAGAAGAAGGATAGGGCTATAAGGATGTGTATTGATTACAGACAGTTGAACAAGGTAACGGTGAAGAATAAGTATCCTCTTCCGCGTATTGATGACTTATTTGATCAGCTACAGGGAGCATCATTGTTCTCTAAGATTGATTTGAGGTCTGGGTATCATCAGTTGAAGATTAGGGCATCAGATATCCCTAAGACAGCTTTTCGGACCCGATATGGGCATTATGAGTTCCTAGTGATGTCCTTTGGGTTGACTAATGCCCCTGCAGCATTCATGGAGTTGATGAATGGGGTATTTCGACCATACCTTGATTCTTTTGTGATTGTTTTCATCGATGACATCTTGGTTTACTCCACGACTGAGGAGGACCATGTTCGACACTTGAGGATTGTACTTCAGAGGTTGAGAGAAGAGAAGTTGTATGCCAAGTTCTCAAAGTGTGAGTTCTGGCTTACTTCTGTGGCATTCTTAGGACACGTGGTGTCCAAGGAGGGTATTAGAGTAGATCCATCCAAGATTGAGGCAGTTAGAGGCTGGACGCGACCTACTTCACCTACTGAGATTAGGAGTTTTGTGGGATTGGCAGGCTATTATCGACGATTTGTTCAGAGTTTCTCTACTATTGCAGCTCCATTGACTAGATTGACTCGACAGGATGTGGGTTTTCAGTGGTCTGATTGAGTGTGAAGAGAGCTTTCAAAAGCTCAAGACTTTGTTAACTTCTGCTCCTGTGTTGACTCTACCTGAGGAGGGTGTAGACTTTACTGTGTATTGTGATGCTTCAGGAGTTGGGTTGGGTGGAGTGTTGATGCAGAAGGGGAAAGTGATTGCTTATGCTTCTAGGCAGTTGAAATCCCATGAGAAGAACTACCCTACTCATGATTTGGAATTGGCGGATGTGGTATTTGTACTTAAGTTATGGCGTCATTATTTGTATGGGGTGCATTGTGAGATCTTCACTGATCATCGGAGTCTTCAGTGTATCTTTAGTCAGAGGGATTTGAACTTGAGGCAACGGAGATGGCTTGAGCTGCTGAAGGACTATGATGTGACCATTTTGTATCATCCAGGAAAGGCCAATGTTGTTACCGATGCTCTGAGTAGGAAGACTCCTACCATGGGGAGTCTTGCGGCGCTTAGTATTGAGGAGAGACCTTTGGCTAGAGATGTGCAGATATTAGCTAACAGTCTTGTCCGCTTGCAGATTTCAGAAGAGAGTGATGGGATGATTGCTTTTATTGAGGCTCGGTCTTCTTTAGTCGAGCAGATTCGTGCAGACCAGTTTGATGATGAAAAATTATGTATCATTCGAGACAAAGTATTGAGAGGGGAAGCTAAGGAGGCTGTCCTTGATTCTGATGGTGTCTTGAGGATCGGAGGCAGGATTTGTGTGCCCAAGACAGGCGATTTGATTAGATTGATTCTTGAGGAGGCCCATTGTTCTCGGTATTCCATCCATACGGGAGCAGCGAAGATGTATCATGATCTGAGTCAGCATTACTGGTGGTGTGGGATGAAGAGGGATATTTTAGACTTTGTTTCGAGGTGTTTGACTTGCCAGCAGATCAAGTGTGAGCACCAGCGACCCGGGGGTGTATCTCAGAGGATGCCTATTCCTACTTGGAAGTGGGAGCGGATTACTATGGACTTTGTTGTGGGTTTGCCTACCACTGTGGGTGGTTATGACTCTATTTGGGTTGTTGTTGATAGCCTGACCAAGTCTGCCCACTTCATTCCGGTTTGGGTGAAGTACACGGCAGAAAAGTTAGCCGAGCTATATATCAGTCAGATTGTGCGACTACATGGAGTTCCAATTTCTATTATATCGGATCGAGGTTCATTATTCACTTCCCATTTCTAGAAGGCATTACAGCATGGTCTGGGTACTCAGTTAGATATGAGTACCGCTTTTCACCCTCAGACAGACGGTCAGTCAGAGCGGACGATTCAGGTTTTAGAAGACATGCTTCGAGCGTGTGTGATTGATTTTGGTGCTAGATGGGATCGACATTTACCCTTAGCAGAGTTTGCCTACAATAACAGTTATCACTCTAGTATCCAGATGGCCCCATTTGAGGCGTTGTATGGCAGAAGGTGTAGATCTCCAATTGGTTGGTTTGATTCAGCGGAGATGGACTCTTTGGATACAGATTTGCTTAGAGATGCTATGGAGCAAGTCCGTATGATTCAGTATAGATTGTTGACAGCTCAGAGTTGACAGAAGAGTTATGCAGATCGGAGAGTTAGAGCCTTAGTGTTTATAGAGGGTGATCATGTTTGGCTCCGAGTATCATCCATGAAGGGTGTGATGAGGTTCGGAAAGAAGGGCAAGCTTAGTCCTAGATTCATTGTACCTTTTGAGATTTTGAGCCGAGTGGGAGAGGTGGCCTATAAGTTGGCCTTGCCACCTAGTTTATCGGCAGTTCATCCTGTTTTCCATGTCTCTATGCTATATTCCGGATGAATCTCATATAATTTCACTTGATTCTGTGGAGCTGGGTCCAGACTTGACATTTGAGGAGGAGCCTATAGCTATTCTGGATAGGCAGGTTCGAAAGCTTAGGACCAAAAAGATTGCTTCAGTGAAGGTACAGTGGAAACACCGTTCAGTAGAAGAGGCAACTTGGGAGACAGAGTCTGACATGCGTGCCAAATATCCTCAGCTTTTTTAAGCTTCAGGTACTTTCATTCACTATATGTTCGAGGACGAACATGAATTTTAGTGGTGGATAATGTAATGACCCGAAAGGTCCTCTTTAGAATTTTTGAATATTTGTTTAACTTAAGTTAATTAATCGATAGTTAATAGACTAAAGTGAATATTTAATAAGACCCTATACTATTTGACCCTTATATAATAAAATAAGTGAGTAAAATTTATCACTTTTAGTACTAATTAGTTCTGAAAATAAATAAACAAAAGAAAGAAGGAACGGAAGAAGGGTTACAGTATCTCGCCGGTTACCAATTGCTTCAGGTAAAATTTCGATTGAAGTTTTAATCTTCATATGTATGCTATTGTATTAAATGCTCTTTATAATGCCTAGAATTTCATTAAATAATATATATATACATGTATGCAATTGAAAAGAGGGTTGTTGGAATAAATAAATAAAAAAAATTGTCAGATCCTATACATTAATGCTATTATATTATTATGTTGTTGTATTAGATTGGAAATTGGGATGAGGAAGACTTATGGTGTGCGTATTGTGGCATTGATTATTTTTTTATTATAATGGTTGTGTATTGCTGGAAATCTGGAAAAAGAAAAAAAGAAGAAGAAAGGCAATACTTGTGTAATTGGGTTAAAAATAATTAAGTTATGGTGAATAGTGTTTGTGGGTCCCTGGAAAATTATTATGACTACATTTCGTTAATAAAATTGGTGTAAGGATTTCTATATAATTAATATATTGATAATTTAAGGTTGATTGTTGGAATATTGAAAAGGGAAAAAGGACAAAACTCATTAATGGGGTCAGCAGTAAGGTGGAATGACGGAAAATATGTAGTTATCAAAAATAGTTCCTGTAGAGAATTTGTTTAGTTAATTATTTTCGTATTAGTAATTGATATCAGACTTTGATTTTATTTCCGCATTTTATAAAAATTATTGGGTTAGGCTGACTTGTCTTGGTGGGATAAGACGAGTGCTATCACGCCAATTTTGGGTCGTGACAAAGTTATTAGTGTACGGTGTTAGGAGATAACATAGAGCTGGGCTTTGATAGTAAAAATGTGATTAATTATCAGTTTATTAATTAGTATACCAAATTAAATATATATTCATATCTTTTAAACTAAGAATAGTTCATGAAAAAATTTAGAGATGTGTCACCTCAAATTTTGGCGATACAGCTTAAATTATTTTAGGATGAAGTTTCTAGCTGTATATTGTTATGAGATCACAAATAGAGTTGATGAAAAGATCGATTACAAATTGTAAAAAGAACTCAATAATATATCTGACGGAATATATTGAAGTGATAATGCGTCAAATCTTACACTATTTAACAACACGTCATAAATGTTTAGTTTAATTCCATAAGAGGGAAGTGAACAATTATCTATAACTATTTCAATTACGAGTATTTATATTGACTTGTTCACCATATAATAATAGATAAGGATTTTATTGAATCAAGCTTCAATCGCCATGATAGAATTAGGTATAATATATTCATTACCGATAGATTACAAATTTATATTTTATCTTCTTTGTGTATGTAACATCTGAGTTAAGAATTCTATTCTTTAAAATCCTTTTATGGTGGAATCTTCCCGACATTTATGGTAATTTATTTTATCACTCTATTAGATTGACAATATGAGTGATCTCATGTAATTGTGTACGTACGTATTCATATTACTATATATTAAATATAGAAGACTTGGACTTGGACTTGGGGCTTGGGCTTGGATCGGAACTTAAAATAAATATTTCATCTATAAATAAGAATTTTTTTACAGATAAGAGTAACATATATAGAAAGAAGTGTCATATCATATGTATATTTGTAATGCGATACATACTGTACAAAATACGTCAAAAATTAAAGTGACCAAAACAGAAGATGGAGATAATGTCACGACCCAAAATCGAGCCGCGAGTGGCACCCACACTTATCCTACTATGTGAGCGAACCAACCAATCTAAAACCCCAACATATTGAACAAAATACAAAGCGGAAGACTTAAAACTCATTATCCCCAAAATCTGGAAGTCATCATCACAAGAACATCTATCCTCAAGTTACAAATCTAAAAGTATCTAAGAAGCTAAAATAAATAAAAGGCTAGTCCATGCCGGAAGTTCAAGGCATCAAGACATTGAAGAGAAGATCCAGTCCAAGCTAGAAGCATTAGCTCACCCTGAAATCCGGTGTAGTGAAGACTGGCTAGAATTGCTGCTGAGTTGAAGACGACGGTACGTTTGCTGCATTCCCCAAATAACAAAGAAAGAAACAACAAGTAGGGGGTCAGTACAAAACACAAGTACTGAGTAGGTATCATCGGCCAACTCAAAATAGAAAACAGTATATATCAGTTCATATCATAAATCAACTACAATACTCAACATGTAGCAACAAGTACTATAATCATCAATAAGTACTACCAAGTTCATCCATGAGGACTCAAGCCTCAATACCACACTCATTTGGGAAATTAGGTTCATTACATTGAGTATATAAACATCTCTCAAGATTCATTATCTTTCTTCCTCTTGTGTCGGTACGTGACACTCCGATCCCCTACTACTATGTGTCGGAACGTGACACTCCGATCCCCTAATTCTATGTGTCGGAACATGACACTCCGATCCCCTACTTCTACGTGTCGGTTCGTGACACCCGATCCCCTAATACTATGTGTCGGAACGTGACACTCCGATCCCCTACTTCTACGTGTCGGTTCGTGACACCCGATCCCCTAATACTATGTGTCGGAACGTGACACTCCGATCCCCTAATTCTACGTGTCGGTTCGTGACACCCGATCCCCTAATACTATGTGTCGGAACGTGACACTCCGATCCACTAATACTATGTGTCGGAACGTGACACTCCGATCCCCTAATTCTACGTGTCGGTTCGTGACACCCGATCCACTAATACTATTGTCGGGAACGTGCACTCCGATCCCCTAATTCTACCAATTCATCAAGCCCTTCTTTTATACAAGGCACACCAATCTCATTACTTTCGTTCATCAAGCCGTCTTTTTACCAATGCATCTCAATAACAAGGTTAATTAGGGTTTCTTCAAGATTTTGGATTCAAAGCTTCATAAGCTTATTTTATCACAATACATTAAATCACATTCATGCAAGCAAAGATTACAGCATTATAGAGGGTTTACAATACTACCAAACATATCATTCACTATTAAGAGTTTACTCCGAATAGTTATCAAAACCATCCCTACTTCAACCAAGTATCCTTGATCAAGCAAGCAATCTCTCAAGCTTCTTGTTTCCTCTTGGTTGTCTCTCTCTATAGATCGTTCCTCTCTTCTCCTTGTTCTCTCTATATTTTTCTTCTTCCAAACTCTCTCTCTTTTCCCTAATTTAGCATATAATTAGGTATAAAAGATGAGGAAACCACCCACTAAGTAACTCAAGGTCATCTCCTTTACACCCTCAAGGATTTGAGTTTTTAACATTGACCCACTAAAATTTATAATTATAGCAAGAATAGTCCAAAACTCCCCTTTAAAACTTACCCAGAAATTTGACCCAGACTGGGATTACGCAACCTGTGATGGTCCGTCGTGCCTACGACGGTCCGTCCTGCACTTCCGTCACGACGGACAGAGAATTGCTCTCAGTACCCAATTCTCAAGAGTTGAAGTGTTCTGAAACGGAACCTCACAACGGTCTGTCATGTCTGTGACGGTCCGTCCTGCAGGTCCGTCACAGACTTCAGAGAATTGCTCTCAGTACCCAATTCTCAAGAGTTGAAGTGTTTTGAAACGGAACCTCACAACGGTCCGTCATGTCTGTGACGGTCCGTCCTGCAGGTCCGTCACAGAGTTCAGAGAGTCGATTTCAGCACTCAAATATAAGAATTCCAAGTGTTTGGAACGAGACACCCTCGACGGTCCGTCGTGCCCATGACGGTCCGTCTTGGATACGTCGTCTCAGGACAGTTTTCCAGAAATAAAATCTGCTGCCCACAAACGACTAAGGCAGGTCGTAGCAATAGATACCAATTACCATCGTTCGCCTCGAACCGCATCAAAAGAAGAAAAACAAGGATGAGAGGGAAGTACCTGAATCTGTGAACAGATGCGGATATTGTTCTTGCATATCAGCTTCCTTCTCCCAAGTGGCCTCTTCAAACTGGTCGATTCTTTCCATTGAACTTTGATAGATGCAATCTCCCTATCTCAACTGCGAATTCTCTAATCTAAAAAAATAGCAACAGGTTCCTCCTCATAACAATTTTCATCAAGCAGACCGGTAATTCCCAACGAAAGATGGTAGTTCCATCCCCTGGATATCTTTTCAACATAGACACATGAAATACCGGATGTACTCCTGACAGCCCTGGAGGCAAGGCTAATTCATAAGCCACCTCCCCTACTCACTTAAGTACTTCAAATGGCCCAATATACCTTGGACTTAGCTTACCCCTTTTTCCAAACCGCATCACCCCTTTCATGGGTGAAACCTTCAGCAAGACTTGTTCACCCTCCCTGAACTCCAAGTCTCTAACCTTTCGATCTGCATATTCCTTTTGCCTACTTTGAGCTGCTAAAAGCTTTTATTGAATAGATTTCACCTTCTCCAATGAATCCCTCAACAGATCAGTACCCCAAGGTCTAACTTCAAATGCGTCAAACCAACCAATGGAAGACCTACATCTCCTCCCATACAATGCTTCAAATGGGGCCATGTCAATACTGGAGTGATAGCTATTATTGTATTGAAAAACTCCCTAAGGGTAAGAAGTTATCCCAATGACCACCAAATTCAATCACACAATGGCGAAGCATATCCTCCAAACACTTGAATCGTTCGCTCAGACTGGACCATCGGTCTAGGGTGGAAATTGCAGTACTAAAGGTCCAAACCTGTACCTAATTCCGCGTGCAATGTTCTCCAGAACTTAGAAGTAAACTGCGTACCTCTATCTGATATAATGGAGGA
>JABWTJ010000882.1:0-193901 GCA_016801875.1 Solanum sitiens | reverse complement strand
CTATGTGTCGGAACGTGACACTCCGATCCCCTAATTCTAACAATTCATCAAGCCTTCTTTTATACCAAGGCATCACCAATCTCAAGGTGAATTAGGGTTTCTTCAAGATTTTGGATTCAAAGCTTCATTAAGCTTATTTTATCACAAACACATAATCACATTCATGAAAGCATAAGATTAAGCATATAGAAGGGTTTACAATACTACCAATACATATCATTCACTATTAAGAGTTTACTACAAATAGTATCAACCATAACCTACCTTCACCAAGGATCCTTGATCAAACAAGCAATCTCTCAAGCTTCTTGGTTCCTCTTGGTTGTCTCTCTCTATGGATCGTTCCTCTCTTCTCCTTGTTCTCTCTATTTTTTCTTCTCCCAAACTCTCTCTCTTTTCCCCAATTTGGCATCTAATTAGGTATAAAAGATGAGGAAACCACCCACTAAATAACTCAAGGTCATCTCCTTTACACCCCCAAGGATTTGAGTTATTAATATTGACCCACTAAAATTTATAATTATAGCAAGAATAGTCCAAAACTCCCCTTTAAAACTTACCCAGAAATTTGACCCAGACTGGGATTACGCAACCTGTGACGGTCCGTCATGCCTACGACGGTCCGTCCTGCACTTCCGTCACGACGGACAGAGAATTGCTCTCAGTACCCAATTCTCAAGAGTTGAAGTGTTCTGAAACGGAACCTCACAACGGTCCGTCATGTCTGTGACGGTCCGTCCTGCAGGTCCGTCACAGACTTCAGAGAATTGCTCTCAGTACCCAATTCTCAAGAGTTGAAGTGTTCTGAAACGGAACCTCACAACGATCCGTCATGTATGTGACGGTCCGTCCTGCAGGTCCGTCACAGACTTCAGAGAATCGATTTCAGCATTCAAATATAAGAATTCCAAGTGTTTGGAACGAGACACCCTCGACGGTCCGTCGTGCCCATGACGGTCCGTCGTTGGATACGTCGTCTCAGACAGTTTTCCAGAAATAAAATCTGCTGCTCAAAACGACTAAGCAGGTCGTTACATAACCTGACCTTAGATCAATCTTGGAAAAACAAGAAGCACCTTGAAGTTGATCGAAAAGATCATCTATCTTGGAAGAGAATATTTATTTTTGATGGTCACCTTGTTCAATTGGAGGTAGTCTATACACATCCTAAGGGGCCCATCCTTCTTCCTTACAAATAAGACCGGAGCGCCCCAAGGTGAGACACTTGGTCGAATAAAGCCTTTATCTAACAATCTTTCAATTGTTCTTTTAGATCTTTTAACTCTGATGGTGCCGTTCTGTCTGGAGGAATAGAGATAGGATGAGTATCTGGGATGATGTCTATGTCGAAGTGTATCTCTTTTTTCAGAGGGACTCAGGGGAATCATCAGAAAAGACTTCTGGAAACTCAATAACTATAGGAAGTGACTGAAGGGAAGGTACCTCAACACTTGAGTCATTAACTCGTACTAAGTGATAGATACACCCCTTAGAAACTAACTTCTTTGCCTTAAGGTACAAAATGAAATGACCCTTAGACACTGCTGAACTACTAGTCCACTCTATGACTGTCTCATTAGGAATTTGAAACTTGACAACTCAAATTGTGCAATATTTTGATGCATAACAGGCATGGAGCCAGTCCATACCTAGAATGACATCAAAATCAACCATGTCTAAATGTACTAGGTCATCCATGGTGATTTGTGATTGATGGAAACAGGACAATCACAATAGACTCTTTCCGCTATAATGAACTGCCCAACAGGTGTAGAAACACAAAAGTGTTCACAAAATTTTTGAGGAAGAATCTCAAACTGATTTTCAACAAAGGGATTTACAAAAGATAAACTTGCTCTTGGGTCTAAAAAAGCATAAACATCAAAAGTAAAGACTTTGATCATACCCGTGACAACATCTGGAGAGTTCTCTCGCTCTTGGTGGCTAGTGATTGCATAGAGACACTTTGCTCCTCCGCCAGTACTAGAAGTGGTTCCTCTAGGTGCAGCCATGTATGGTGGAGAAACTTATAAAGATTGAGCTCTATTGCCCGTATTTTCACCACCTTTCTTGTTCTTAGGGCACTCCGTCATGAAGTTACCCTCTTGACCATATTTGAAACATCCTGTCAAGCCATCGCGACATATACCCAGGTGGGTTCTACCACATCTACCATGCAGAAATTCCACTACCTCCTTGTGCCACACTACCTTGGGATTGGGCTGGTCTAGCCTTGAAGTTCTGTGAATTCTGGTCATTATACTCACCTCTATTTCTTGACACATGCGCACTAGCAGATATGGTGCATGCCCCTTTGATTTCTGAAATTGTGGTCGACTTGAATTAGCCTCCTATTGACCAGCGTCATTCGCAGTCTTCGCTTTCTTATTTCAATATTCTTCTTTGTCCCTAAGCTTCTCCTCTTAAACTTGTTGCACATAGACCATAAGCCTTGATAGGTCCATGTCATCAATCAACATTGTAGCCCTACTATCTTTGCTTGAAGCACGACCCAAACCAGCAACAAACAAGCTCATTCTGCTCCTCATGTCCTTCACCATCTCTGGAGCATATAGAGACAGTTGGGTGAACTTCAACCCATACTCATGAAAACTCATGGAGTCATGTTTCAAAGTGAGGAACTCGCGTACCCTTGTTTCATTCAGTTCTAGGGAAAAAAACCTTCCCAAGAAGGCTTCTTCAAAACAAGCCCAACTTGGATGTGGTACACCCTCAGCCCTACCATCCTTCCATTGATCAAACCAGGTTCTAGCTACACTCTTCAGTTGATATGCAGCCAATTCAACCATCTCAGGATTCACCACATGCATTACCAGGAATACTTTTTTAATTGTTCTACAATGTTTTCCAGATCCTCAATAGTGCTTGATCCGATGAAATTAGGAGGATTCACTCTTAGAAACTCACGAACCCTCGAGGTGTCAGCCCCTTCTTGTCGAGATCTCTCTGTTGCTCGACTTGGTTGGTTACTACTTGACTTAACATCCGAACAGCTTCCCAAAATTTGGCATTGGTAACCTCTCTTTGGGGTTGCACATCCGGTGCATTAGGAACCTCTTGTTCCTCAACATTTCTTTGGACTGGCCGACCTCTGACTACTCTTCGTGGAGACAAGATGATCTGAAAATACGCGTAAGCCTGAAATATAGAGAGACTTGTTAGATATAAACTATATGCACGAAAAGGAATATGAAATAAGTGAAACATTCCTAAATGTTGTAGCTTTCTAATAATAGATGTGGTGAGCTTCAGACCGATGACTAATACTCTAGAAACACAGCTTCATACACTCCCTATAACTCTTGAAATCTGTGCTATGATACCATGTTTTCACGCCCAGAGCCTACACCCTGGATGTGGCCGGCACCCAACGACCATTAGTGGTCTTGAGTTAACCCTCGGCCTGTAATACTTAACTTAGCGGAAGACTCTACTCATCTCAAATAAAGAATTAAAAGCATTCTCATTAAATAACTTAATTACTTGTCTTTGCCAAAATGACACTAAGTCTTAACACTTGAACATATGATATATAAGATAAAGGAGACTCCAAAACTGAACTACTACATCGTCTATGAAGCCTCTAAATTGACTGAGATGGATGTTGGAAGAGACCCCACAACATCCTAATGAACTAAGATAGAAAAGTAATAAAAGGGATGTCCTCAGGAATGCAAGGAGGCTCACCAAGTGACTGTGGAGTGCTCAACTTGATCAATGGTGCGCTACGTGCTTATCCTGGTTACATGCATCTGCATCATAAAATGATACAGGTCAACTGGCATCAGTACATTGAATGTACGAGTATGCAAGTTGGAATGATAAACAATGACTTAGGCTTGAGGGGAATAAAATGAACTTACCTTGGCTCTGCTCAACTCAAGAATATACTTAAATCAAAGTATGTATAGAAAGTAATTTAAATCACATGCGATATATAAAGCTTGTAAAACAATAAAACAACTTAGTTTGTTAAAGAAATGCACTAACAAACTCAACTTTACTTATATATGAATGTAATATAACTTTTGTAGGAGATTCTTTAACAGACAACCACCACTTGAGACTAAGTGATGATACAACGGTTTACCTCACGCTGACGAGGACCATCCTATACCTTGACATAGGTATAGAACCTTACTTTAACTTAGTGGATCCACTAGCTTAATTTACATGATCATCTAAAAAGTATAACCCGTCAATTCCCATGATGGCTTCTTGGTTTACATAGACACTTGAGTTAATATGAACTCTCATTCTCACATCGGTGCTCAATACTACTCCCTAAATATACTTTAGCTCATACTTAAAATACAACTTCCTTCCATTGGGTTGAGATAATTTACTGAACTCTTTAGCTTTAAAAAGCTTCCTTTGGAATCAATGTTCCCCTTTTAGTTCAAAACTATTTTAGAACTCTTAGTTTCATCTTAACTTAAATGTGAAAACATTTATGAACCTTTAGGAAAATACTTAGTTCCCCTATACTCTTTTATAAATGAACTTAACTCTTACTCTTTACTTGACTTGAGCTTAACTCTTAGATGAACTTGTAACTTGAGACTTAAACCAAAGTTAAAATGATTGTTTAAAGACTCCTTGAAAACGATAAGAACTTACTTTGACTTGCTTCTTAACTTTTAAACTTGACTCTTCACTTTCTTGAGTTTGATATTAACTTTCCTTGAATTGAATTATGGATTCAAGGATCATGATCTCATGTTTATGGATGATTTCATGATGTTTAGATGTACCTTAGAGTGTTGGAATCAACTAGGAATGATAGTTACATCACTTAGGAACTTGTACGAAAACATAGGGAAAGAACGGGGTCTCCAGGGGACTTGGCGCTCTAAGAGGCGCGGAGCGCCAGAGCTGACAGACAGAGGTTGTCCTTAGGCACTCTGGCTGGCGCTGCGCGCCAGGGCCTAATGGACAGAGTCTGTGCTCAGGCGCTCTTGTAGGCGCGGCGCCTCAGGGCCTATCAGAAGGTTTTTTTCGACTTTTCATTTCTGATTTTCAATTCTAAACCACCCAAACTTCCATGGATCCCACCCAAACACTTAGGATCTCTAAATACATTATTACCCAATAGATTAGATCCAAAAAAAACAGTTATGCAATATGAATCAAATCTACTAGAGATAAACTACAATTCAACCAACAAGAATTTTACAATTTTTTTATGAAAAATTCCCGTATTCATCATTCCATATACTCTAAATTGCTGAACTTAAGTATATTGGGTGTGGGTGAAAGTAACCAACACCGAATGATCTCACATAACTCGATAGGGATCACCCCCGACGAAATCCACGCAACGATCTTGGTCTTCTTATACAATTCTTGATCTTCCTCTTCTTTTTTCTTTTCTCCCAAGCCCTAAGCGTTGTAACTTTTTTTCTAAAACTGATTTGGGACTTGGTTTTACTCCTAATATAACCTTAAAATGAATTAGGAAATACTAGGATGAAAAGACAACTTTACCCTTACTAAAATCCGAATTGTATTTTCCTAAGTTAAACAATCCAACTTCTGAAAGGCATATCTCCCTCATACAACATCGGATTTTTGCAAACTTGGCGGAGTTGGATAGATCTTTCTAAGGGCTTTGAAACCATATCAAGAACGCCTCCAAACATCTCCTGAGCTAGAAGTTATTGCTGTTTGAAAATGATCAAAACTCACTTTTGAAAGCTGGAAATTTCCCTACTTATTCCCAAAATTGATTATTCTTGGTTTCTTAGCTTATTCTTAGGTAATTCAAGTTAAGAGATGTTACACTCCCATATCTCTTTATGTAATTTCCATTTTTTGAATTTGTATGTGATGCATGAGTTACGTGCCAATTACTTTGTTTATGATATTTTAGATGATTTATTGATACTTGTGTTAGACTTCCTCTTTGTCAAACTCTTTTGCAATGCGAACTCTTTAACTTTATTATTTTGTGTTATGTGTGTTAAGTGGCTTGTGTAGGGCCTCTAGAGGTTCTATAAGACATGTTACACCTAGGGTATACTTTGGATCGTTACAACTTTATCAAATAAATATTGTTATTTCTTATAATTAGTGTCAAATAATGTTATTATGACGGTTCAACATTATTACATATTTCAATTCATTCTCATGATGAAAAAAGGTTCAGGAACATGGATATAAAAATATTGTTTAAGTTTTTGAATGATTTCTAAATTTGTCAATTTTGAACAATTAGTTGGTCTATAGGTTTGAGATTTTAGAAATGTCCTTTGTGAATGTTAACTGGAAGATGCTTCAAGGAAAATGATAGTCAAGACCAATTCTCTACACACTAATAAAATTAGGAGGTTTTCAAGAATGAGACAAACACAACCTTGAGAACCATAAACGGTTAAGGGTTAGTTTTGTGATTTGTATTGTCTAGGTATACAACACAGTTTGCTACTATACCACATCTATCGATAGATCAAGTGCATCCGGTATGATTTAACTACAAAAAGTTGAAAGGAAAACTTACTTATCAACATGCAATTAATCTTTGTTGGGATCACACATTTGTACATATTCCTTTTTCTTATAATCATTCTTCATTCATGTTGGGTATTGCTTAGTTTTAAAAATTGTGAATGGGAAATGAAGTCTATTTTTAAAAGATCATGATTTTTCTGATAAGGCACAATAAACACTTGTTCATTTTATTCTTTTATTTATAACTAGGTATCTTTTTGGTGCTTCGCGTGGTCATAAATAAACTTTCTGAGTTTTTGAATAACCTTTCCAATAATCAACTATCATAAGGGAAAAAAGTAAATGTTAGTAGATTTTAAGAACATTCTAACAGAACTTAAATGATTTGACATTATCACAAATGTCAAGAATTTTAAATATATAATAAATTATTAAAAATATCTTGATATCTAATATTTTTTATTGCGTACATTATTTATCGTAATATATGTTTGATGATATAATTATCTCTTTAAAACTGAGTGATGTTTTTATGTAGCGATTAAACATATTTTTTTCTACATGAAAAACACAGAACTGATCATTTTGTGGTTATAAAAAATCCATGTTAAACACAAATAATATAATTTTTTTGAAAATTCAATATTAATTATCTATAATTTAAGACGGTTAAAAATGTACACCACAACAACATATAAAAATTCTTTTTAGAGACAATTTGTTTGTCTGAGGTCATATGTTCACCATTTTTTATTATTGTTACTTTATTACTCTAAAAAATTTTATAGAAGGAGAAAATAAATCTAAAACAACAACAAAATAATATTGTTAACCCTTTTAGAAATTCAGTCTTCATTAAACTTCTACTCTGAAGGCCCCTCTAGATGCTTCATCAATGCAACTTTAAGGCTTTTTCATAAATATGTATGTATAGTTATTGCATTATGAAAGTACAAGTAGATCAAAATATTTGATTCTAGACCCATGTTAAAGAAATATTCTCAAAAAATTAAAAATTAAAAATGAGTCTAATCTAGATAACTCAAATACTCAGTAATGATTTGAGACATGAATGACATGAAATCTATGCTAATAGACATATCTTTTGTGGTTTAAGATACTAATTTTATTTAGGGGAGGTTTTGTTTCATATTCTTCAAATTAAGCTTGCTGAAAATAGTCACAACTCACACCAAAAATATTTAGTAGAGCTGAATGAGAAGAAAAAAAGAAAACATTAAAAGGACGAAAGATTTGTCTAATTGAGATCATATACATACAAAACAAAAAATAATCAATACAATTTTAAGGAGACAACAAAACAGCGAGAAAAAATATACATTAAAGAGAGTAAACTTTGACATATCCAAAGATGATGACAAATCATTCTAACCAGAAAAGTTCTCATGTTTTAAAATAACATACCTTAAAAATAGACTAATACTTCAATCAACTTTCAATCCTTTAAATACTCATAATATCCAGTGATAAAATTTACTTAAAATAGATGACAACAACAAAAAAATAATATGGTCATCCAAAGTTATTAACTCTCAGAGAATTTTCAAAAGAACACAAAATCTCATCCTTGTATGTGAAAAATGACGTTGTTGATGAACAAATTAGAGATTCGTAAAGGTTTTTTTATTGTACCTTCAACAATTCCAGCATAGAACTTGTTTGAATACTCCATTAACATTTGTTAATTAATATGTACTAATAAATACTTATAACTATAATATTGATGAAACATAAACAACAAAATTTAAAGCATGTACTCAAAATAACAATTAATAATCTAAACATAAATTAATAACTGTAAGAATATACTAGGATCTCTAAAAATAGAATGAAACACAATGAAAAAACTGAATCCACTGAATGCACAATGTCCGCTTAAGGAAATTTTCCCCCCTAGTACTTGAGATTTAAAGAAATAGGTCCTCTCAGGAATGATTCTATTCACCAGTGTATTAATACAAAAAAAAGGTGTGAGTGAGTTATTCAATAGGATCAAAGTACACAGTTATTTAATTGTCCAGAAGAAGAAGAAGTAGTTCAAAATTTTCATTTATTTTAAATGAGAGGACTTTCTCTCTTTATCGACAACAAAAGGAGGTGTAAACAAATACTTATTGTGTCTTATCGGAAGGTCTCAACCTTTCATAAAAGTTGAAACTTTTCGTCAAAGTCACAACTCTTCAAAAAAGTCTCAACTCTTCATATAAGTCACAACTTAACATAAATATCTGAACTTTTCATGAAATCGGAAGAATAATTTTAGAAATACATTAAAATAAAGGGGAATCCTCGTTTGTGGTTGCAGCGCATAGGAGTTCTAGGATTCTCTTATATGTATGTATCTATCTATCTATCTATCTATCTATATATATATATATATATATATATATATAACACATCATCTACTGTTTTAATATCTTTGTGATGCATCTTTATTATTGCTTTATATTGAACTGAGTTGAACATCCCTATGTTTGAGTGTCATTAAGTATCCTTGAGTACTTCCTCATTGAGTATGTTCGAGTATATTTGAGTATTCCTTGAGTTGAGGAAGTTTAAGATAAGATAAGTATGTTTTCTTCGATTTTAATTCAAAATTATGTTATTCTTTTTATACCCCCTTGCGTTCTCGTACATTCAATATGCTGACACCATGTGGCCTTCATCTTTCATGATGAAGATACAGGTAACCTGGGTCATCTATAAGAATTTCATTGATACCACTTGCAATCAGAGTTATCTTTTGTGAGCCTCCTTGCTTCTAGAGAATTCCATTTCCTTTAAAATATTGTTAGGAGTTTGTAACGATTGAAGCCTAGATCCTAGACATGGCTGACACTTGAGAACCCTTGATAGTCTTCAAGTGAATCCTCATCCTAGCTGACTATATGGGGAAGACTAACTCAAGCTTCAAAACTAAAGAATTGTTTAATATCAACTTATTAAATCATAAAATTTATATGACAATATTCAGTACTAAACATACAGTTTTTATAAAATATCTGAAACTGAGTACTCCAAGACTGACCAAGATCGTTTATCTATGAAGCCTCTAGTATATAAAGATAGGTGTGGGGAAAATACCCACGATACCTCAAAGCATTACTTCTAACAAATTATAAACTAGAGTTCTCTGAAAGAAAGGAGGTCTCATTAAAGGCTGATAAATGGATGATGTTATCTCAATGGGTCTCTTATTGATGATCCTAAGTACATGAATCTACACCATGAAACGAGGAAGGTCTAATGACATCAGTACATTGAATGTACAAGTAAGTAATATGACTGTGTAACAAAAATAATTATACTGAATGGATGAAAATAACTCAATTGATATATAGAATAAATCATGATGAAAATAATTTAAGCTCTTATTGTAGGAATGAAATAACAGTAAATACTTAACTGACATGTATATATAGAAATATACTAAACTTTACTTTGTTAGGGAGTTTCTCTAATCGACTGTCATCACTATGGGCCTTTTGATGATGAAAAGTTTTACCCATGTTGCCAGAGCCTCCCTATACATTTAATGAGTAAAGAAACAAACCTAAGTTATGGATCCACTAAAACACTTTCTTGAGGTAGGTGAGTAGTTGTCCGACTTGCGGTATGATCAAATCTACACTCGTTGCGTAGTTTATAGGGGTTGTGAGTTGTCTGAACTCTCCCTCTCTCTCTCTCTCTCTATATATATATATATATATATATATATATATAATCATGTAAAATACTCAGTGGTTTGATATAATTACTTAAAGGTGTCTGTTTACGAGGTAACTAAATTGTACTCAATGTTTCTGGAAAAACTTTATTCTTTTTTTATAGTAGTACACTCTATTCAATGTTAAAAAAAAGTAATATCTTGTTTAAGGGTCAACTGAACTTCTCTTTATCTGACTCAAATGCTTTCGAAAATTGTTTATTATGTTCTAGAAAATAGTATTTCTTTTCTCAATGTGAAAATAATACTTTTGGATCTATTTGTTTTTCCTTAAACTCTTCTCAAAAGATAGCTTAAAATATTGTTGAACTCACTTTAATATTCAAAACCAATGCACCAAAATATTGCATTAAAAATCTCATTCAACTAGGGTTCATCTAAAATATAACCATGAACGATAACTCAAGGATATCAATGCACATATGCGTTCTCATAATATAAGAATTTAGATTTTAGAAAAAGTGCATAACTCATATCAGTAATTTCATAAAACTAAGGGTAGAACCTTAGATTCAACTTACTACTAACTTAACTGAGATGTAGGGTGTGAGGAAGAATTAGTAAAACACTATAAAATGGTCTTACAAGCCTTATACGCTCCAAATTCTTGAGAAAGGTGATGTCTTTAGATGAAAATATTGCAACAATTGTTTCTTGAACTTTAGAGATGAGTTCTTGAGGAGATTTCTTGAAAATCTATGAATTTCAAGTGTAGGAGATATTAATTCATGTTAACATGATAGAATTATGAAGTTCTATGTCAAAATATTACCTAGGATGATGGATGAACCTTGGAGGAAGTTAGTTTCTGAAAACTTCTCTTTCGAGGGTAAATTTAAGATCTAAGGAGGTGAACTACGTATTTGTTTTTTCTTAAAACACCCGACGCCCGCGCGAATGTGCAAAAAATGCCTCGGGCATGCGTACAACCACGTAGGAAGGCAGTAGATGCTGCCTCACTGCACACCCACGCGGAAAATGCATCAGTTGCACGGCGGGCGCGTGGCAAGATAGTGTCTAGTAAAATAGGCATAACTTTTTACTCCAAACTTCAATTGATGCAAACTTGATTGTGTTGGAATGACAACTCATGTACCTTTAATTTGATAGGTTATGATCTGCATAAGTATACGTATTCTAATAGATATTATCCTTTGAAGTTAACCTTGAAAAACTACTGCGAAAGATAATGCCGCTAGACAGACTTTGAACTTGACTTAGGGTTAAAGGTTTCTTGTGTCTCCAAATCATTTCCGATACCCTTTATACAATTGGTAAGAACCTACAAATACATGATCAAATAGTACATTACCCGGTTCAAGCTCATATACTTAAGAAAAATTAATTGGATTTGAAAAGTAAATTTTTGAGGTGTTACAATATCTCCCCCTTGGGATGTTTCGTCCTCAAATGACAGTTAAATTGAGTATGGAAAGGAAAAAGAGTTACTCTTACTACATTTTTTAATTTTGAATTTGCTTACTAAAATAGGAAGAACTGATTCATACTGAGAGTTTTGAACAGTCTATGGAACATTAGAAACGAATGAAATGTTTGTGAACATAGTCACACTCTAACGGAAACTCTATGATATGAAACAAGGGTATCTGGGAAAGATAGTTTACAGTAAATAGGCATAACTTTTTACTCCAAACTCCAATTAATGTAAAATTTGTGGCCTTTGAAAGAATACTCATATACCTTAAATTTGATAGGTTATTAGATGCATAACTATTGATATTCTAAGAGACATTATGAGTTGAAGTTGAACATTGCCTAAATAATGCGAAAAAAAATCGAAGAAAGACTTTGAACTTTACTTAGTGTTAGAGGTCCCTTATAAATCTAAATCATTGTTCATACACTTTATAAACTTAGTAAAGAACATAAAAATACATGAGATCAAGTAGTACATCACCCGGTTAAATCCCATAAACTTAAGACAAATGATTTGTATTCGAAAAGTAAATTTTTTGGGTGTTACAATATCTCCCATTCGGGATTATTGCTCCTCGAATGACGGTTAAACTGAGAATAGAAAGGAAAAAGAGTTATGCTTACTATACTTTTGACTGCTTAACTTGCTTACTAGCATAGGAAGAACTAATACATACTGGAGAGTTTTGAACCGTATATGGCACATAAATTACGAGTGATATGCGCGTGAACATGGTCACACTCTAACTGAAACTATATGACATGAAAGAAGGGTATCTTGGAACAAAGTAATAATAGATTAGGACTACTATGCCATTAGAGATACAACTTGTAGCTTCCATGTCTTACAATACCTCATAGCTCATTAGCTGCAACCCATAGCTCCTACAATGGTATATAATACTCTTGCAAGAACTAAATCTAATTGCATGCTCTCTCTTACCATTTTTGTTCAAGATTAACTAAAAATCACAAGGTGCTACCCATAAGATTATTAGCATGATGGAAATCTAAATAATTGTATATATTAATGTAATTAGATAGTGATATAAATTAGCATGATCATATAGATTTATTGTAGAATCAAAGGAATAAATATTGTGATAGAATAGCGGATTTGGAGGGATTGAATAGCAGATTTGTAGAGATAGAATAGCTGATCTTTAGGGATAGGTAACGGATCTTTAGGGATTTGTAATATTTATTCTCTCTATATAATGGGAAGACTCTCACTTTGAGAGGCATTCGGCAAAACTGACATGGTATCAGAGCCTTTTTCAGTGCTTTGATTCTTAGTGTCTTTCATCTGTGGTTCCTTCCAGATTATTTTTTTGGAAGTTTTTATTCTGCTTACTGTTAGTCAACAGTTAGTCCTAAGTATGTTGGAAGTTAAGGCATTTTGGAATCTTAGTCTCTTTTCATTCTGGTTATTTTGCATCATTGCATTTCTATCTTTCTTAGCTTGTAAAAAACATGTCGTCATATCAGTTTGAGTCCTTCCATGTTTGTTTCACGGGAAAAAATTACTCCGCCTGGGAATTTCAATTTCAACTATTTGTCACCGGAAAAGAATTATGAGGACATATAGATGGAAGCGATCCTACTCCTACCGATCCTAAAAAGCTCGGTCAATGGAAGGTTAAAGATGCTCGGGTGATGACATAGATTTTAGGGTCAATTGACCCTCTTATTGTACTTAATCTCAGGCCATACAAGACAGCAAAGGCCATGTGGGATTATTTACGAAAGGTTTACAACCAAGACCATAGCGTAAGGCGCTTTCAGTTAGAGCATGAAATTGCTAAGTATTCACAAGGAGGCCTCTCTATTTAAGATTATTTCTCTAGATTTCAGAACTTATGGGCTGAATTTACCGATATCGTTTATGCTAAAATACCTTCTGAATCTCTTTCCATCATTAAAAGAGTTCATGAACAAAGCAAGCGAGATCAATTTTTGATGAAATTACGATCTGACTTTGAAAGTGTTCGCTCCAACTTGATGAGTTGTGATCCATCTCCCTCGTTGGATGTCTGTTTTAGGGAATTACTTTGTGAGGAGCAGCGTCTCGTCACACAAAATGCTTTTCATCAAGGAAATGTTGTCACTGTTGCATTTGCAGCTTAAGGGAAAGGAAAGGGCATGGATATGGCTAGAACTCAATTCTACAGGTGCAAGAAATATGGTCATATTGCTCGCAATTGTGGCAAGAAGTTCTGTAATTACTGTAAACAATAAGGACACATTATCAAAGAGTGTCCCACACGTCCTCAAAACCGTAGGACAAAGGCTTTCCAAGTTGGGATACATAATTCCACTACAAATAGCTCATCTTCGGTAGGACAAGTTATTACTCCTCAAATGGTACAACAAATGATCTTGTCAGCATTTTCAACTTTGAAAATACAAGGTAATGAGGTAATATCTAAATTTTGGCTTGTTGATTCTGGCGCTTCCAATCATATGACCAACTCAACTGATATACTCAAAATCATCCGTGAGTATAATGGTCCAACACAAATTCAGGTTGCCAATGGTAGTAATTTACCCATTACCAAGGTTGGGGATATTACTGAAACTTTCAAGAATGTTTTTGTATCACCAAAGCTCTCCACTAGTCTTATTTCGGTTGGCCAATTGGTAGATAACAATTGTAATGTGAACTTTTCTCGTAATAGTTGCCTTGTGCAGGATCAGGTGTCGGGGACGATAATAGCGAAGGGGCCTAAACCTGGAAGATTGTTTCCTATACACTTTTCTATTCCTCCTATTCTGGCTTTTGCTTCCACCACAACTAAGAATGAGGTTTGGCATAAACGTCTAGGACATCCAAATTCTATTGTGTTGTCTCATTTGTCCAAAGTTCTGGTTTATTGGGAAATGAAAATCAATTTTCAGTTGCTTCCTTTGATTGTTCTACTTGTAAATTAGGCAAAAGTAAAACTCTTCCTTTTCCTAATTTTGGTAGTCGTGCTACAAAGTGTTTTGATGTCATTCATAGTGATGTTTGGGGAATTTCACCAGTAATTTCTCATGCTCATTTCAAGTATTTTGTGACATTTATAGATCACCATAGTCGGTTTACATGGGTGTATTTTCTTCGATTTAAATCTGAAGTGTTTTCCATATTCAAGAAGTTTTTGGCTTACGTTGAGACTCAATTTTCCACATGCATCAAAATATTAAGATCTGATTCTGGTGGAGAATATATGTCTCATGAATTCAATAATTTGTTGCTTAAGAAAGGAATTGTATCACAACGCTCTTGCCCATACACGCCACAACAAAATGGGGTTGCTGAGCGTAAAAACCGTCATCTTTTGGATGTCACTCGTACTTTATTGATTGAGTCCTATGTTCCATCTAAATATTGGGTTGAAGCTGTGTCTACTACTGTATATTTGATTAATAGACTTCCATCTAAAGTATTAAACCTTGAGTCTCCATATTATCGTCTTTTTCACAAGCATCCTAGCTATCATAGTTTTCATACATTTGATTATGTTTGTTTTGTGCACCTTCCTCCTTCTCAACATAATAAACTCTTTGTTCAGTCTATTAAATGTGCTTTTATGGGCTATAGTACTTCGCAGAAAGGATTTATTTGTTATGATCCAAGTTCTAACAAATTTCGTGTTTCTAGGAAAGTTATTTTCTTTGAGAATCAGTATTTCTTTCCTACTCATATTGAGTCATCTTCTGCTTCTCCTCTTCTTTCTACTTTTTAGGATTTGTCATTGTCTTCTAAGCGGTTCAAATCAGGATTTGTGTATGAACGACGTCGGCCAACTTTACCCCATCCTGAAACAGATTCGCCACCTGAGACTGCTCTACAACCAGAATCTGAGATTTTTTCAAGGCCTGCTCCTCTTGAGCCTCCTCGGCGATCTACTAGAGTGTCTGAAACTCCTAAACGGTATGGTTTTTCTTCTACTTTATCCACCATCTCTATTCCAACAGGTTAGTCACAAGCCTCCAAGCTTGAATGTTGGCAAAAAGCAATGGAGGGGGAACTTTTGGCTCTTAAAGAAAATGACACATGGGACATTATTTCATGTCCTTAAAATGTCCGCCCTATTGGATGTAAATGGGTTTATTCAATTAAACTTCATTCTGATGGAACTCTTGATCGGTACAAAGCTCGATTGGTTGTTCTTGGTAACAAACAAGAGTATAGGGTGGACTATGAGGAGACTTTTGCACCAGTAGCAAAAATGACTACGGTGCGAACTATTATTGCCATTGCTGCTTCACAAAACTGGTCTCTTTATCAAATGGATGTCAAAAATGCTTTTCTCCATGGTGATCTCAAATAAGAGATTTATATGAAACCTCCACCTGGTTTGTTCTCATCACCTACATCAGATGTATGCAAGTTGAAGCGGTCTTTGTATGGATTAAAACAAGCTCCAAGAGTTTGGTTTCATAAGTTCCGATCTACTTTGCTATAATTTTCTTTTGAGCAGAGTAAATATGACTCGTCTTTGTTTCTTTGGAAAACATCTACAGGTTGTGTTCTTCTTTTGGTGTATGTAGATGACATTATCATCACATGAACTGATTCTTCACTAATCACTAGCCTTCAACAGCAGCTT
The DNA here is from genome assembly GCA_016801875.1 of Solanum sitiens. Taxonomy (NCBI): domain Eukaryota; kingdom Viridiplantae; phylum Streptophyta; class Magnoliopsida; order Solanales; family Solanaceae; genus Solanum; species Solanum sitiens. The sequence goes on along the minus strand of JABWTJ010000882.1, from coordinate 177,650 downwards.
AAAGATTCTTTTCATATGAAAGATCTTGGTACTCTTACATATTGTTTGGGTTTGGAAGTTCATAATGTTGCTTCAGGTGTGATTCTAAACAAACACAAATATACTCAGGATCTGATTTCTTTGGCTCGTCTTCAAGATTCCTCCTCTGTAGATACTCCATTGGAATTGAATGTGAAGTATCGTTGTGAGGAAGGTGATCTTCTTCCTGATCCAACTATGTTTCGACAATTAGTTAGGAGTCTAAATTACCTTACTATTACTCGGCCTGATATCTCTTTTGCAGCGTAACAAGTTAGCCAATTGATGCAAGCTCCCCATCATCTCCACTCGTTGGCTGTTCATCGCATCATTCGGTATCTTCTAGGAACATCTACTCGTGGATTGTTCTTTCCAAGTGGTTCTCCTATTCGTCTTAATGCTTTTAGTGATTCTGACTGGGCGGGATGTCCTGATACTCGTCGTTCAGTCACTGGTTGGTGCATGTTTCTTGGAGAGTCATTGATATCATGGAAGAGTAAAAAGCAAGATCGTGTGTCAAAATCTTCAATAGAGGCTGAATATCGATCCATGACTACTGCTTGCTCCGAGGTTGTATGGCTTCGTGGATTACTTGCTGAGATTGGATTTCCTCAATCTCATCCTACTCCTCTCCATGCTGATAATACAGGTGCTATTCAGATTGCTACTAATCCAGTTTTTCATGAGAGGACCAAACACATCGAAGTAGATTGTCATTATATACGAGAAGTTGTAGATAAAGGAGTCATTACTCTTCCACATGTGTCCAATGATCTTCAAATAGCTGATGCATTTACAAAATCTATGGCACGACAATGCCATTAGTTTCTAGTAGGCAAATTGATGCTTCTTGATCCACCGACATCAATTTGAAGGGGGATGTTAGCATGATGGAAATATAAATAATTGTATATATTAACGTAATTAGATAGTGATATAAATTAGCATGATCATATAAATTTGTTGTAAAATCAAAGGAATAAATATTGTGATAGAATAGTGGATTTGGAGGGATTGAATAGCAGATTTGTAGAGATAGAATAACTGATCTTTAGGGAAAGGAATAACGGATATTTAGGGATTTGTAATATTTATTCTCTGTATAAAATGGAAGACTCTCACTTTGAGAGGCATTCAGCAAAACTGACAAAGATGATCATACTAATCTAAATCACGCACTCATGATCTATACATATATCCTACAAGGGTATATAACAACTCTTCAGAAATCTAAATGTAATTGCATGCTCATTCTTACAATTATTGTTCAAGCCTAACTCTAAATCAGAAGGTGCTACCCATAAGATGATCATACTAATATAAATCACACAATCGTGATCTATACATGTCAACACTTTCATTGCAGCAATCATATTTCTTCATACTACCACATTAACATACCTCAAGTTCAAATAAAGAATTCATTAGTTGCATAATCCAATCACCCACATACTTTCAACACCACATCAAAGCTACTTACTATACCCTCTGATGGGATTCTAGGTAACCAACTCCTCTCAAACGTTTCCACCTTTCTATCATCTCAATCAACTGAAATTCTATGCATTACTAAAGGAAACCAGCTAATAACTCTCATCTAAGTATTAATCATTATAAAACTTCATCTCTTTCTTCCTATACATGTATAACTTTAGATGGAATAATATTATAACCACTAGTTTAATAAGAAACATCAAACCTCGCCTATCTATCATCACATATCTACTAACAACAACATCACTCTAAAAACTAAAAAGGATCTCTGAAAGAGCTAACGGCGAAAGATCATATGAATTATTCATTTGTCAAGTATGATAAAAGAATATGCATGATGTAATATTTTGTTGATATCCATTATGAGTAAGTCATGAATACGTGAGGCTGAGCATACTATGACACATGAGTGCTAATATGAATATGTTTGTATTATGAGGCTGATATCAATAACTTTATGGAGTAAGGTTAATATCAATGAGCTAACGGCTTTGCCCCTTATTCTAGGAACTAAGCATAAATGCGCATCTTACTGAAGTGTATGGGTATATATTGTGGACACAATTCTAGTGTCAGAAACATCAACAAGATGTTGTAATGATTGAACTTTGAGGAATACACTAGATTATGAATTGAATGATATACCACTCTAACTCTTCTGAACACATCACTATTAATCCTGAACACTTGACTTGGTTTCTCATCTTATGATCTCTCCTTTAGGTCTGAAACTACTACTTTATAGCTATAGATCTATTCCATTTTTTCTAACTAGTCTTTATTTTATTAATTCTAGTACTCGAGAACATGCTAACCTCATGTCTACAAAACTCTCATGCGCCAGTTCTAAGTTCCTTATAGAACTTCTTTCTAATCTGCTTCTCTTAACATCTTTTTGCTCATATACAAGTCTTTCCATAATTGTTACCCATATTGACTTATTAATCCACTTAATCTAACAATTTGACTTCTCCTTCTTAGTACACTAATACCGTCCTTCCAAGTTCAATCTACCTAATTGGAGAAAAATTGAACTTTATTTAAGAGGCTCATCGTTGACTATATATGATCTCTCCGACCAAACTCTTAAGAGTAATAAATAATGCTTACATCAACTTACTCCATATGAATAACTCTTATGTACTATCTAGGCACACATAGAACACCATAAGTTTAATTAAAACCTAGTCTGACTACATATGATATAGGGTCCATTCTTAAAGCTCTTGATAATATAATAATTTGGCCACACTTCATTTCTCTCAAATAAGGGACATATTACCACAATTGTAAAATTCACATTTATCGAAAAGTAACACCTTGATTCTTCACCTACTTTATGTCAAATCTATGAGATCAAATCTCAAAACTAACATCATTGGCCTCGTGTTGCCATCATTTTTTATATCATGACACTCGCCTCATATTCAAGATTAGTTTCTAGTACAAAGCATGGACAACAACCATTTCTCATATATTACACTTACTCACAACTAGTATATCAAGTCAATCAATAAAACAATAGTATCCTAAAATCCTATGAAAAAATCTCGAGATTCTTGTCTTATAGTCTATCTAATTACAATATGTTGCTAATCTGTCTTTGAAAAACAAAATTACTGATTCCAACAAAACTTTGCATTGCAGAAACACGAAGTAAACAAAGTTGATTGAACCAGTAAGAAAGATGAACAAAAATTAATTTAGAAAAAAACTAAAACTGTAGACGTACCAGAATCTGAAAACTTAGAATAAGAAAAACATCAAGCCCACTGAATGCACAGTGTCCCATTAAGGAAATTATACCCCTCTAGTATGCGAGGTTTGATTTGGAATATGTCCTCCCAGGATAAAATGATCTCAATCATCAACGTATTGATACCCAAAACACTGGTGTCAGCGAACCACTCAACAGCAGTAAGGTACACGAAGAAACTTTGTTCAGAAGAAGAAGAAGAAATCAAAAATTTGTAAGGTAAAATTTTGAAGAGTAAATGGTATTTATAGGCAAGAGGAACATGCTTAAAAGGTTGTAACCCTTTCAGAATCAACACGACCAGTAATGAATATTTGCAACATTTCAAACGGTCCTGGTGGTTCCTGAAAGTTGCAACCTTTCAGAACAGACATTTCCAAACTATGGGAAATTTAAATAAAAATGGGAAAGAGTTAAATAAAATGGGTCTCGCGGATCCGAGTCGGGTCGGGTTCATCAACTAAAAAGTTGAAACTTTTTGGTTAATCTCAACTAAATAATTGAATATGTTTCTGTTATCAACTAATTAATTTAAAAAATTTTGGCCATTTAAATTAATTTAATTAATTAAATAATTAAAATAAACATTGTCCAAAAAATAATCTCTCGATTGATCATTTTCCAAAGCCGAAGCCGAAGCTGATCCGAGCGAGCGAGGACGACAATGGCGCGAGGGGGGTCCCTCTTTCCAACCCTTTTAACAATTAATAGGAGTATTTCTATATTTAAACTCTCCTATTTTTCTTTTCACCACCGATGAGGGACAAATGCCTTTTCACTAAAGCATAAGAAGACTTTTTAATTTTCTCTCTTTTCATCTTCCCTCCATTTCCCATTAATTCTTTCTACATACCCAACAATCCCCCACATTAATGGGGAATGGTTATAAGATAGAAATGCAGGGACAAATGTGTACTTTACAGGTAAGGATTAATTGCATATGGATAAGTAGGTTTCCCCTTGGACTTTCCATAGTGAACATATGTCGGATATACTGGGTCAATCAGTAGATGCGATATCTTTGAACCGTAGAGCTTTGGTGTATACCTTGACAACCATATGTCACACAATCAACCTTTTACTGTTTATGGTTCTTACGTTTGTCAGCCATGAACACCTCCTAGTTTCATGAGTGTATAGAGAATAGGCTTTTGACATAAAATTCTCTTCGAACAGGCTTAAACTTCACAAATAATTAAGAACCTTTACATTATTAACTCATTAACAAGCCTTAAAGTCTTAACTTTGTTCTTGAACATTGTCTTCATCATGAGAATTGATGGAGTTGATTGAAAATGTCAAACAGTGAGTCAAAAGTTTGTTTTACTCCTTGAATCTAGCTCTTGGAATCTCCAGTCTGCTAGATAGAGTTAGTGTCATGCTGACTTTTCCTAAGCCGTAAAACCATTCCCTTAGATGATCTTTCAACCGCCTCTCTCACTAGGCCTTTCGTTAGTGGATCTGAGACATTATTGCTTGACTTCACATAGTCAATTGTGATAATTCCACTAGAGAGCAGTTGTTTTATAGTGTTATGTCTCTATCGTATATGACGAGACTTACCATTGTATATGACGCTCCTTGCCCTACCTATTGCTGCTTGACTATCACAGTGTATGCAGAACCCACAAGTTTGGTAAAAAATGGAATATCATCTAGGAAATTCCGGGACGATTCAGCTTCTTCACTAGCCTTATCTAAAGCAATAAATTCAATTTCCATTGTGGAGAAAGCGATACATCTATGTTTGATTTCCAAGTGACTTCTCCTCCACAAAGTGTAAACACATAACCACTTGTGGATTTTACTTCATTTGACCCGGTTTTCCAATTTGCATCACTATATCCTTCAATCACAGTAGGATATTTATTGTAATGCAAAGCATAGTTTTGTGTATGTTTCAGATACCCCAACACACATTCCAGTGCCATCCAGTGAATTTGATTTGGATTACTAGTAAACCGAGTCAGTTTGCTAATAGCACATGATATACCTGGTCACATACAATTCATAATGTACATTAAACGTCCACACGCTCTGGTATATTCAAATTGAGAGTCGCTTTCACCTTCATTCTTTTGAAATGGAAAACTTAAATCAATTAGAGTTTTGACAACATTGAAATTCAAGTATTTGAACTTATACAATACTCTTTCAATATAATGAGATTGCGATAATGCTAGTCCCTGAGGAGTTTTGAGAATCTGATCCCTAAGATCAAATTAGCAACTCCTAAGTCCTTCATATCGAACTTGCTAGACAACATGCGCTTAGTAGCATTTATATCGTCAATATCTTTACTAACTATTAACATGTCATCAACATTGAAACAAACAATGACATCATGATTTGGAATGTTTTAATGTAAACACACTTATCACAGTCGTTTATCTTGAATCCATTTGTCAACATTGTTTGGTCAAATTTAGCATGTCATTGTTTGGGTGCTTGCTTCATCCCATAAAGCGACTTCACAAGTCTGCACACATTCTCTTCTTTACTAGGAACTACAAACCCTTCAGGTTGTTCCATGTAAATTTCTTACTCAAACTCTCCATTCAAGAAGGTTGTCTTTACATCCATTTGGTTGATTTTAAGATCATACACTGCCTCTAGTGATATTAACATCCTAATTGAGGTTATCCTTGTTACTGGAGAGTATGTGTCAAAATAGTACAGACCTTCTTTTTGTCTGTATCCTTTGACTAGAAGTTTAGCCTTATATTTGTCAATAGTTCCATCAACTTGCATTTTTCTTTTAAAGAACAACTTTGATCCTAGAGGTTTATTTCCTGGAGGAAGATCAGCTAATTCCCAAGTATGATTACTTAAAATTGATTCGATCTCATTATTGACAACTTCTTTCCAATAAGTTGACTCAAACAAAGACATAGATGTTGTAAATGTTTGAGGCTCATTTTCAAGCAATAGTGCCACAAAATCTGGTCCAAAAGAAGTGAGTTTCCATTGGCGAGTGCTACGCCTAGGATCCTCACTAGGTAGTGTATTTTCCTTTAATTCTTCCCGTGGTCGTTTAGGTCTTTCACTTGTCGACAAACAGTCATTTTTATACGGATAAATCTGTTCAAAGAACTCTGCATTATCTCACTCAATTATGGTATTAACATGAATCTCAAGATTATCATTATTTGTGAACCAAGAACCGGCAGGCCTTATTGTTCACAACATATCCAATAAATAAACAATCTCTTTTTTTGGTCCAATTTTCACCCTTTTGGGTAAAGGAACCTCTACCTTGACTAGAAACCCCCCACACTTTAAAATATTTCAAGTTGTGTTTTCTTTCTTCAACAACTCATATGGAATTGATTGTGTTTTGCTATGGGAAACCCTATTAAGTATCTTATTAGCCATAAGGATGGCTTCCCCCCAGTTTTGCGGTGAACCAGAATTGATCATTAAGGCATTCATCATTTCCTTTAATGTTCTGTTCTTCCGTTCTCCCAAACAACTTGATTGTGGTATATATGGTGCAGTAGTTTGATGAATAATACCATATTCCAAACATATCTCTGCAAAACGGGATTCGTATTCTCCACCCCTATCACTTCGAATCCTTTTTATTTTTAGATACAATTGGTTCTCCATTTTATTTTTGTATTGCTTAAATTTATCAATTGTTTCATCCTTACTACTAAGCAAATATACATAACAAAATCGATTGTAATTGTCAATAAAAGTTATAAAATACTCTTTTCCACCACGAGATGGTGTCTACTTCATATCGCATATATCTGTGTGAATTAAGTCTAAAGGTTTTGAATTTCTTTCAACAGACTTGTAAGGATGTTTTAAAAACTTACTTTCCATACAACTTTCATATTTCTGTTATCGCATTAAAAATCAAGCAATACTTATAAAGTAACCAATTTTCGCAAGGCTTTGTAATTTACATGTCCCAAACATGCATTCCATAAATCATTTGACTCTAATATGTAAACAGAAGCAGAATTCTTATTAATATTGACAATAACCATTATATTCAGTTTGAAAAGACCCTCATTGAGGTATCCCTTTCCTATGAACATCTCATTCTTACTTATTACAACTTTATCAGTAACAAGGACACACTTTAACCCGTTCTTAACGAGCAGTGCAACATAAACTAAATTCTTCCTAATAGTACGTACATGCAGAAAATAGTTCAAAGTCAACACCTTAACGAATGTCATTTTCAACATTACTTTCCCAGTTCCTGCAATCCTTGTTGTTAATGTGTTTTCGATGAACAAATCTTCATCATACTCAGCAGGAGTGTACGTTGCAAATGCTTATTTCACAAAGCAAATATGACGAGTGTAACCTGAAATGAGAAACCACTCCTTGGGATTTCCCACAAAGTTACACTCTGAGATCATTGCACACAAGTCATTTGCATCTTCCATCTCTTCCACGATGTTTGCTTGACTTTTGCTTTTGACTTTGTCTTTCTCCTTTCTTGGAGCACGACAGTCAGAAGACTTATGACCAACCTTACCACAATTGTAATAATTACCCTTGAATTTCTTCTTGGCCTGTTCTGACATCTATTTGTTTGACTTCTTTCTCTTTTTATATTTGGTAGGAGCTTCTTCAACAATATTAACTCCAATTATTGCCGAACTACGAGACTTTTTTGGCTATTTTATTATCTTCCTCAATCCTTATCCGAATCACAAGATCTTCAAGCTTCATTTCCTTACGCTTGTGCTTTAGATAATTCTAGAAGTCATTCCACGAAAGAGGTAACTTCTTGATCATTGCAGTCACTTAAAAAGTTTGATTTACTACCATATCTTCAGCAATCAGATAATGGAAAATAACTTTGAGACCATAAACCTTTTCAAACATGCATCTTCTATCATATATTTATTTTCAAGTGCATCCCACAACTCTTTGAAATTTTCATTGCACTATAGAAATTATATAAGTCATCCTCTAAAGCAGTCAAAATGTAACCCTTACATAGGAAGTGTACCTATATCCATGCTTCAATAATCATGAATTTTTCTCTGTCTGGCATTTCAGTAGCAGGCACTGGAGTTTCTTCGTTGGTAAATTTCTGCAGACCAAGAGTGGTAAGCCAGAAAATACCCATTGCTGCCATCCTTTGAAATTCACACCAGAGAATTTACCCAATTTCTTTGCTTGTGGTACAACAGTTCGGGTTGGTGAAGGAACAGACACTCTGTAACATTATTGTTTCCATTTTTAACAAATAAAAATCGATACAGTCTTATTAAGCAATAGCTCAAAATTTCAGACGTAAAGTAGTATAAAACCACGATGGTTTCTGTCTCCACTAGAAACACATATTAAAATAAAATAAATAATTTACTTAACATTGTTGTCAATTTGTGTTTGAAAAACAGAATTACTGATTGCAGCAAAACTTTGAAGAAATACGAAGTAACCAAAGTTGATTGAACGTGTAAGAAAGATGAACATAAATTAATTTAGAAAATAACTAAAATATACAAACACACCAGAATCTGAAAACATATAACAGAAAAAAGATCAAGTCCACTGAATGCACAATGTCCCCTTAAAGAAACTATTACCCTCTAGTATCCGAGGTTTGATGTAGAATATGTTGTCCCAGGATAGAATGATCTGAATCACCAGCGTATTGATACCCATAAATCTCGTGTCAGCGAACCGAAGCCAAAGCCGAAGCCGATCTCAGAGACGACGACAACGACGTGAGGGGGGTCCCTCTTTCCAACCCTTTTAACAATTAATAACAGTGTTTCTATATTTAAACTCTCCTATTTTTCTTTCCACCACCGATGAGGGACAAATGCCTTTTCACTAAAGAATAAAAGGACTTTTCAAGTTGACAACTCTTCAAGTTCGAAACTTTTCAAGTAACTCTCTTTTCATCTTCCCTCCATTTCCCATTAATTCTTGCTACATACTGAACACAATCTCAACATATTATCTTCCACAAGCTACATAATTTTGACCAACTCGTTATAAAACATTTCCTAATCAAGGGCACTCCCTTAAAAAATCAAGCCTAACTTGGATCTATTTCCTCATGAATACACCGCTCTTCTATTCAACATTTATATTTGATTTTCACTAACATAATGAAACATCAATATAAACTCACTTCTTGTTAACATATACTCTAATTCATCTTAACCTACAACTACTCCTGTAATTTCTATCATGAAATCCATAACTCATTACTACTCATTATCCCACACATTAGATAAAACTCCTCATTAATGACTTACTAGGTACACGGATACAAGTTACATACTCTACTCAATACCTTTACCCATCTCTTAAGTTACTACACTTCCAAATGCATAATTTTAACTATGGGCACTTCTACAATAATTGGCTTATACTAATGCAATATCTGACGGGCCACATGACTATTCAAGCTCTTTAAAACATACTTTCCTCTTAAAGGGTATAACCTAAAACAAGGTTCTGAGAAGAGAATCTATTAGAACATCTTTTTTGGATCAAACACATGATTCATATGAATAACGGTGCATTCTTTCAAATCGATACACTTAATGCACAATAATAGGCTTCTCTCAATCTCCTCTACAATCTCTTAACCTTATGAAAAATTCATTTGAGAGTAACTCTTCAATATATACACACACAAGACCCAATATGTAAATAAGCCTACTATCGGATGACATTGTAGTATATGGAAGAGATGAAAATAGAAGAAAGTTGAGTACAATGATAATTTAACTTGAAATATAATAATATCAAATAAAAATACTTAATAGTTTATCGATTAAAAATCAATAAACCTTTTATTAGTTAAAAGTTAATGCTTCTTCTAGCTAGTTTCTATACAATATTTTGAAACGAAATCATACAATTTGCTCCAACTTTTCTCCTATAAAATAGTATATTTAATTAATATTACATGTATTGGAAATTTAATAACATTTTAATTTAGTTAAGGATTAAAATGGTAATTAAACTTTGCATTTTGTAGCTCCCCACTATTTATTTTAATTGATATTATATGTGAATGCTCAGATAATGTTTATGTGAATCATTTTGGTGTGTGTTGTGTTTTGTAATTGAATGGAATCATGTTAATCGAATTAATTTTATTTTATCCATATTATGTTCGGACCTAATTAATAATAAAAAATAAATTTATAGTTATTTTTTAAAAAGAACTCAATTGTTTTGTTTTCGTTTTCATTTTTGTTTTAATAATCTGAATGACATTTTATAAGAACTTAAATACAAAATCATATCTGAAAGTTGGTAACTATTGTATAAAAATTAATAAATTTTGTTTGTAAGATTGATTACTTGATGCGTTGATGCTAATCATGACCAATGACACTCCTTCTGGTTCGAGTGTGTATGCTCGTCGATAATATAGTAACTCAACCGAGGTTTGGGGTCATGTCCTAGAGGAGTGGTAGTGAAAAGTTTTATTCTAATTAGTCGTAGGTAAAGAAATTTATGGTTAAAAATTATAAATTAAAGGGGGTGAGACCAAAGTGTCAAATATAGATGGGAATTTTGTCACAAGTATAGTAGAAACAGTAAAAATAAAGACAAATCAAGTATGTGGAGGTATTCTTAGGTGTGACCGCAGTACAATTTAATAGAGATTATTAGATACATGTTTTCGATAGAACATTTATTGAAGAATAGTGACTAGACTAAGCTTTAAATTGGAAATAAATTCTCTCTCAAGCAACTTACCCTGTTTCGAATGAGTTCCTCTCAGACACCCATTTGACGCATGTCGTCCTGCCTACGCCTTACTTCTCTCAATATCTCGAGCTGAGTGTTAGGATATGGTATTAGGGCTCACCCTCTCGTGCTAAACCTCATGTCGACCCACTCCTTAGGCCATCAAACTAGTGGTCTTGGTTTCACGACTTTTCTTTCCAGCAAGCCGAAAATACATGGGTGGACTTGTATTTGCAACTACCAATCCATTTGATTAAACCACAACCACTAGATGAAATCACCATTAAAGTACATCAAAGATATCAGCAAGCAAGATCGAACAATAATATTAACTCATATTTGCTAAATCACACCCCAAGAATGGTTTTTTTTTTTAGCTAAACATCAAGAAATAAGAAATTATACCTTCAATGATGTTGAAATCAGACGGGTATAGGGAAATAAGTCTTGATTAGAGCAAAGGAAGAAGAATCAAGAAGACCCACTTCCGATTTGGGGAAGATGAAATCCTTCCTTCTTCAAGTCTTCCAAAAACCCTCTTCAAACTTCAGAGAAAATATGAAAACTAATATTTAAGAGTATTTCCTACAATAATGTTCCACTCTCTACAGATAATAACAACTTAAGCTAGTATTTATAATCTTTGGATTTTATGTTGCGACGGATCATTCGACGAGGTTAATAGGAATCTCCCATAGACGCGGCAATTCGTCCATCTTCTAGTACATTGTCTTTTTGTTCTTGACCATAACATATGTGTGTCCTGGATCGTTGGGCGGTATAGTACTGCTCCGCTTAACTGTTCGGCGATGCGCCAACTGCTCCTTTCTCCGTGGATTTTATCATTTTCCTTCATGGCTCAACACACTGGAAGAATTGGCAAAGTACGTCCCTTAAGTGATTCACCAAATGTAATTGGCTATGCTCATGCCTCAGTTTCTTTGTTCGTTTCAACCCTTTCGTCCCTTCTTGCGACATAGTTTCCATGATGTATTTAAATCTTCAGATACCTCAAACTTAAGAATTTTTATCATATATTGGGATAAAATCCGCAATGGAGGACACTATTTCCATTAAAATATAACTCTAAAAGAGTCAAATATGTGGACTCATCAACACGCCAACTTAAACTTTGGCTTGTCCACAAGTAAAGCTCAAGTTTAGTATTTCAAAAAGGAGTTATCAAATAGTTCTATACAAGACTAAATCATGAATGGATACAACAAGACACAAACTACTTATACAAATATCAATTGTTTACTCAAAGATTCAAGTTGTGACACACTACTATCAAAGATTCTCGAGATCGCATTACTTGCTTCAAATGCAAGTTCAAGATAAAAAATAAGCATTCAAATGACCTCACGTAAATGATGATTCCAATTTCACACACAAGTGTAATCAATTCAAAGTCTAGGAATCAGATACAATGCTCACTCTAAAAAATCGGTACACAATGCATGCTTTAACCTATAGGATTGCCCTTTTTTTCCAGTTAACAATCGTTTCTGCTTTTTCAAGATAAAAAATGTTTTTCTAAGGTTTGTAATTAGCTGAGTGCAAAGGTATGGTTATTTAGATTTAAGAACTAAAGATCCTCATGAATTGTGGTACTCACAACACTCCCTTTTCTTCTCCTTCTTTTATCATTTTTTCTTTTAGTGCTTCTAAGTTATCCCATTATACATGTCCATGGATTGCTTGGAACCCCAAATTTCTTTTGTACTTTTATTTACTACCTTTGTTTTCATTCTTTTCTTTTCTCTTTCTTTTTTATGTGGAGGGTTTCCATTCCTCTGTAATACCATGTGTTATCAAAGAGTTTTCTTGCACTTCTTGACTTCTCCTCTTCTTTTTCACCAAACCCCCAACTTAAGATTTTGGCTTAAGTTGGCTATTCACTAAACCACAAGTCATGAGGATTATAGGTAGTAAATGAATTATGGTCTAGGTTTTATCAAGTTTCTTCCAAACAAAGGTAAAGTTTAAGGAGTGTTCAAGAGACGTTCACACTCTTACAAGGGGGGGGGGGGGGGTCACAAAAGATGTATATTTCAAATTGACTCACACTCTTCAAAATCGCCTAAGATCATTTCAAGAGAAAGCATTTCTTAATTTAATAGATTAAAGGGGAAAATTCTAGGTTTATTCATGCATGGTTCAACATAAGATTATCACACAAGGCATTGATACTTACGGCAAATAAGACTTCACACTTCGGCTAGTTTGAAACGTTCATAACACGAGAATCAATTTGACAACTGGTTAATCACAATAAGATGCAAAAATTTCACATTTTTTCAATGCAACTTCATTTCGTCTCGTCGTAGCTACACATTCAAGTTTGTTCGATGGAGAGAACAATTCAATTCATCGATATTGATCGCAACTAATACTTGAATTCACACGAGAACATCCATTTTCAACACAAGAGGTGGAAATCATTTTAAAAAATTATTAAAAAAATTTGGAAGGGTGTCAAAGTCAATTTGCAAATTAAAATCAACAACCGATAAGCTTAAACAATCACAAAAAGTATATAAACACTATTTAAAACAGGCGGAATGATCTCAGAGACCCCTATTCTTGACTCTATTTGTAAGTTTGACCCTTCTACTTATCAATTTGTCAACTGAACCCCTGAACTCATTAAAACACAATATATTAAACCCTTTTGAAAATTAACTGAACTTATGTGTCATTAAAAATGATGAGTTGGAAATTTATGTGACAGCACGCATTTGACAATAAGTAAAAAAGGTATTTTACATTAAAATATTTAATAAAAATAATAATTATCATTTTTTAAAATAAAATAAAAAGTAAAAACCCATCTTTCTCAACCATCCCTTTCCCACCTGTCTCTCCACCGTCCCCAACCCCCTTTCTCTCTTCTTCTTCTTGGAATTTCATCCACCACAGACCAAACTCACTCTCTTCCTCTTCATTCTCTCCTTCATTCACTTTCTTCTCAACCCACACTTCTTTTTCATTACAAATCAACCATCCACCCTAATCACTTACTCTAAAAGTCTTTTCGATTTTAACTTTTTAGTCTAAAAGTATTGGGATGATTATTTGTTTTTTAGGCTTCAAAAAAGAGATCTAAGTATGGATTAACACAAAGGATAATGATGGATATTGAATAATTAAAACTCCATTGATAAGTTAGAGAAAGGTTGAAAAATAACAAATGGGTCTTGTGAATTGTGAAATTGCTTCAAAATTGTGGTTGAGATTAGTTGGATTTGTGGTAGTGAACTTCTATTTGAATTTTCAAGTCAAATGGGGGAAAATTTCATCTATTTGACATGAATTTAGTGTCAATTTGGAATTAATATGAAGAACATGCTTATTTGGAATATATATATATTTTAAAAATAATGCATATCTAAATTTTTCTGAAAGTACAAAAGTGGCTTAATTGATTTTTTAACTTTTAACATGTAATTTCTTAAATGTCATTAATAATGACATGGAATCCCACGTGTAAGCAATTGTACTTCACACACACTAGTCAAATGAAAAAGGGCTTAAAATATTACGTTCTGATGAGTTTAGCGGTTCAATTGACAAATTTATAAGTAGGATGGTCCAACTTACAAACGGAGTCAAGTACAAGGGTCTCTCAGGTTATTCTGCCTTTAAAACATAAAAACCAAAATAAACGCAAAAACAACACAAGTATCAGCACCACAAGTGTGGGTGTCACCCTACCAAAATCAAAAAGTACGTGTCCTCAAATATAAATAACAATTATCTTGAGGTTAAGTTAGAGAAATATAGAGTTAGGTCTAGAGAGTAATCTTGGTTTCGTGGATGCTTCGAGTTGGAATCCTTTAATAGATGTAACATTAAGCATAATGTGAGGTGGCGATGCTAGGCGAATTTCCAAGAAATTCAACAAGCTCTGTATAGCTTCTCTAAGCAATCAAATATGCTTATCTTCAACCCACGATCTCGATTGATTCATCAGCCACATTTTTTCACATTGGCCTACAATTAGTCTAGTCTGTTCCATTCAACGACAACATATTGACTATTGGATCATTCGACGCATCGCGAAAAGAATTTTTACTTCATACAGTTTTACAGAACTTCTCAGCAAATTTTGATGTTCAAACGACGGTAACATCGAGGTCGCTGATCTAGTGGTTGAATCTCCGAAACCTTCATAAAGTTGCTGAGTTTTACAGACTCAAGACTTAGAGTATACCTTGAGTCAAACAAAGGAATAACATTGATCACTGGCGTCTTTGGTGACTCACAAACTGGGTCTGTTGCTCGCCATTATGCACCTTTTAAGAACATACCACACTTCAATATGTAAAACTAACAAACTATTATTTTACCAGTACACAAATATAAAATAATACGAGGTTTTGGGTTGCCTCACAAATAGCGTCTGAGTTAATGTCGTGACACGAAGCAATTTCTGCCTCACTCTCTGTTATTAAATCTAGACTTATTGTCACTAGTAACCCCAATATGTCGTTTGGATGGAGATGAGGCACTGCAAACATCTGGAGGTATCTAATGTGCTTGATTGATCTAGAATGAGATCCAATCAATTGATTTAAAGCTTCAACATATTCTCTCATTTCGTCGAATACTCAATCTTGATCGGTGATCTTCTGGAGAATTATTTGAAGTGTGTCGTCAACATGATTTTTCTCTTCTTTAGACTTCTTTGCTCATGAGAAGGCATACACATCCCTTGGCATTTTAACTAGCTTTCCACCTCTGATATTTTGGTGGTTAAGTCATTTAGTTGAGATACCCATGAAGTTAGCTTGAAGTCACCCTCCACTTGTTGATGTACCTCAACCGACAAGCCATCCACTCCCTCAGCCATGTTCTGAGGACCTTCATACACAAATAACTAAAAAAAAAAAACTAAAAGTGAAATTAGTAGACTAAATCTAAAAAAAAGAAAGAAAGAAAATCTACTTAACTACATATTCATGTAGCACCACTCCCCGGCAGCGGCGCCATTTTGATGCTTATTGTGATCAATAAGACTAATTCCAGTTCCAATGTCTACAATCGTCGATACTATAGAAATCCAACTGAGGGTTGGGGTCGTATCCCAAAGGAGTGGTAGTGAAAATTTGTGGCTAATTAGAATTCTCATTAGTCATAGCTAAAGATATTTATGATTAAAAACATTGTAAGTTAAGGGGGTGACACGAAAGCGTCAAATATCGATGGAGGTTTTGTCACAAGTATAGTAAAAATAGAAAAATAAACAACAAAACTAAGCAATGAAAGGGGGATTTCATGGATGTGACCTCAATACAAGTTAATATAGATTATTGGGTCCATGCTTTCCAATAGAAAGTTTGTAAAAAAATAGTGACTAGGCTAAGCTTTAATTGGAAATAAGTTCTCTCTCGAGCAACTTACCCTATTTCAAATGGGTTCATCTCGGACACCCATTTGCCTCATGAAGTCCATCCTATGCCTTACGCCACTAAATCTCTCATGTTGAGTGTTAGGATATGCGACTAGGGCTCACCCTCTCGTACTAATCTCATGTCGACCCATTCCTTAGGCTATCAATCTAGCGCTCTTGGTTTTGCTACTTCTCTCTCGAGCAAGCCCAAAATACATGGGTGAACTTGTATTTGCAACTACATTTAAAATCTCGCAACTAGAAAGAACTAGAAAAAGTTTAAAATCTAAAAATACTTATTTTTGGAAAGAATAAGAAAATCTAGAAAAATTGTCTAAGTTAATAAGTGAAATTTTGGTCAATTTTAAACAATCATAACTCCTAGCCTAGGATAAGTAAGGGTAGTTCTAGATATGGTTGGAAATACCTTAGAATAATATTTCCAATGCCTTTCGAAAGCTGGATTGTTGGATTAAGGAAAGTCCAATATGGATTTAAGAAGGGCAGAGTTGTCTTTTCCTTACCCAATTTAATTAAATCATTTTTAGGAATTAATTGGGGCAAAACAAGACCTTTGTTCAGTTTTAGAAAAAAGGAAAACTTACGCTAGGGCTTGGAGAAGAGAGAAAATAAGATAAAAGAGGAGCGAAATCAAGAACGATTAAGCTTTGCACGTGGAATTCATAAGGGGTGATCCCTAAAATGGTATGAAAGTTCACATAGTGTTGGTTTAGTTCACCCACACTCCAATCTTATTTAATTCAATCAATCTAAGCTATTTGAATGTTAAGAAATTGAGTTCTTGAAGAATATTATTGAAGTTTTCATTGGATTCTTGATAGTTGTGTTGGTGAAGTTTTGCTTCACGTTCCTGTGTGTGATTTCATGTTGAATCTACTGGGTAGTGATATTAATAATGATCCTAAGTGTTTCGGTAAAGAACCATGTAAGTTTAGTGGACTTAGATATGAAACACAAAGGAGAAAAGTTTAGAACACCTGGGGATAGAGGTTGGTGAGCAGCGCCTCCCATTGCCCCATGTGACAACCTCTGTCTGTAGGTCCTTGGGGCGCCGCACCATCTAGAACGCCGCAGCCTGCTCTTCGATGTTTGAGGGCAGGAGACCCGCGCCTCTCAGAGCGCAGGGAAGCCAGTTCTTCCCATTTCTCTCTCCCACCTTTTCGTGCTAGTTCCTAAGTGAGCTACCTGTGTTTCTTAGTTGATTTAACACTCAAAGGTAAATATAAACATCATGAAATCATCCATAAATATGAGCTGATGAACCTTTAATCTATAATCCAATTCAGGAAAGTTAAGATTAAAGTGAAATGAGATAATAGTCAAGTTTAGAAGTTAAGCAACGAGTCAAAGCAAAGTTTATAAAGGTTTTCAAGAGTCTTAAGCAGCATTTTAACTTTGTTTTAATTCTCGAGTTTCAAGTTAAGTAAAGAGTAAAGAGTTGAGTTCATTTCTCAAAAGTTATAAAGGAACTAAGTATTCCCTAAGAGTTGATTTAAGACTCAAGTTTCAGGCTAATTAAAGAGTAAATGGTTGAGTTAATTTCTCAAATGATTATAAGGAAACTAAGTATTCCCTATGTTTTTATAAATGTTTTCACATTTAAGATTAGTGGAAACTAAGATTTCCCAAAAGGGTTTTCAATAAGAAAAGGGAACATTGATTTCAAGAGAGCTTTTAAAACTAAGTGTTGAGCAATTATGTCAACCCAGAGAAATAAGTTGTTTTAAAAACACATAAGCTAAGTACATTTTTGGCAGTAGTATTGAGCACCGATATGGGAAAAGCGAGTTCATAATAACTTAAGTCTCCATAAACGCCTTTAGGCGCACATGTACATAAATTCATTAATCATATACTTCAGATTCATAAAAATAGGTAAATATGCATAGGAGAACTATCATTTCCTTAGTCATCATAAATGTATCCTACTCATAGATATGCATGAAGTGTGTGTGTACATTGGTCAATATGATCACATAATGGCTATCACATAACATTGAGAAAGCTACCCTCTAAATATTACAACACATGTAAAACATTCCTCAAGTCTCATGTCATACACACATATATACATTAAGGACTATAAACTACACACACTCACATTACACCATAAGAGAAAAGAGCATATTCAATATTAGAATACAAAACTCCTAGAATAATTTGACCACACGTTCATATAGGGAATTCATAAGTTAGGGTCATGCTACAAAAATATTCATCATCATTAGCCATATAGACCACACCTAACCCTAACATGATCATCACACATATACATATAACATCATCTCCACACCTAGGTTGTGCAACTAGTTTAGAGAGCTATTCATATACTTCACATAACATTAATTGGAACATGATATTAGAATCAAGGCTAAATCCTTCAACTTCCTAAACATGTAAATCATCATATAAATTCATCTTGCATCTAATGCCTTCAAGTCCATGATCATATCACATAAACATGTACAAGAATGTAACACCGCCACCATAAGTGAACCATACTAATCATCACAATTCAATGTACATTCTAAGCTAATTAGAAGGAAAATAGATCAACTTACCAAATCTCCAAGCTAATGATCATCTTTTAACATTCCTTCAAAATTCATATTTAATTGATATAAATAGAAATATCAATAAGCAATTCAATACAATCTAATCACAATTTTATAAACATGAAATCAAGATCACAAGACCCACATTATAGGCCAACTTGAGAAATTAGGAGGATCATGAGTTCTTCATAAAATTGGATTGAAATTAATAATTAAAACATCAATTAAACATAAATCCATCATTATAATAACTTTGAAATCGATTTGACAATGAACCCATGGCTAGATTGAAAATTGGAAATTTTGGAGTTTGAATCACATTTGAAAATCCTTGATTGAACTCCTTAGATAAATGAATAACTAAGGATGAAGGATCACCATACCTTATTGATGGATGAACCATGAAGAATTGGAGAAGAAACCATATAAATCCAGCCCCTAGCTTGATCTTGAGTTTTGGTCTCCCATGGAGGTTATGGGAGAATTTGGAACAAATGAGAGTTTTGGGCTTTTGATTTTTCTTATTGGGTGTGGGGGTTTTGAATTGGGAAAGGGGTTAAATAGGTATTAAAAGCAGTTTATAAAAGTCACCCAAAGTTAACAAAAAAAAAATACTCTTTTGGACTTTTAGACATGTCACACTCAACTTTCATTTTCGGAATCTTCGTCGGGGAACAAGTCCGCGACGAGGAGTTGTTCCCGCATGATTTTTTTGAAATAATTTTCCGGGGAATTTGAGTATGCATTTATTACACAACGCGGACCAACTGTTTGACCTATGGAGGACCAAGTCGGCGACGCGGACCTATTTAACCAAGGAACAAAAGTTGCTGCCTTGGGCAGCTTGTTGGCCCAAGGTTGGGTCCTCCTCAAAGACACTTTGGTTGGTCCTTGGGGAGTTTTTCCCGGATGTTTCCACCTCAAATAATCTCGTATACATGTTACGAATCTCTCATATGAATTTTAACTTCAAAGAACACATAAAACAAGCTGAAACACACTAAGACACACAAACACATTTCAAGACAAAACTTTCGAACGTCTTGGACGTTCTTGGACGTTTTGACCTCCAAACTCCTCCAAACTTAACACTCTGACTTTTAACACTATAATTAGTCATTTATCGACTTAATAAACTCATAACAAACATGTTAGGATCTAATTAAACATAGCTCATTTTGAGGGTATAACAATACTCCCCCACTTGGAAACATTCGTCCTCGAATGACACTTGAAACATTTTAAACACTTTCAAGGACTCAATGAGTCTTATAGCAGCTCAAAAAACTTCAACATGTATCACACAATAGTCAATGAACCAAACTTAAAAAGAAACACCAACTTCATACAATCATGTAACGAAAGCAACATAATCAAACATGGACTACTTCTACAATTCTTTCCATGCATACATACTTCTTCATATTCATTGCCATTTGGAGAAACTACCTTCTCCAACTTTAGGCATGTTCATTATTTCATAACAAGGTTAGACATACAATGGATTTCAATTGCACACATAGGCGTAATCCACACTTCAACTCATGAGAAAATTTTGTACAATTCATTTATTTGTACAAGAATCATGAATAATGTAGATGGACTACAATCTTATAGTCTAGACATGATACCATCAAGGTCATATATGACATCACCACGCTTAGCTTTGTTCAAGGAGGAACTACCTTCTCCTATTCACAACATATACACATGACATCATAGAGTTCATATTAAAACAATGCATAGAGGTTAATTCATATTAAGGAGGATTTATTTACTCCAAACCACATTATGCTTATACTTCCTTCCTTATTTAATCAACATGGTAGGTTACAGCAAGCACATCACAACATTAGGAAGTAAATTTACAGCTTTCTATTTCTAGCACATTACTAGCTTTCATAAACTGCATCATTTAGGGAAATTTATCACAATTTATAGGCACACCAACAAATATACGCTATACAAACCATCACTCCTCAAGAGTGAACCTGTAGTAAAACTCCCCAATTCTCAAAAGTCACATTTTTCAAAGACACTCGTCTTTTCTTATTTAAAGGAGACTTTATTTCTCATAGTGAGGCCAAAATACCACACAATATGAGTGACATCAAGCATGCTCATTAAGCTATCTCTTGAAATCAAATTGCACATTTATTATATAAGGATGCACAACAACATGAGCAACATGAAAATTTATCAAAATTTCCTTTTTCATGCAATAATGACCTTTCATAACATGCATAACATAGGGTCATTTAAGACATGCATAACCTATGGAGAAAATGCAACTTATCCTTTTATGCAAGTCACCTATCATGAACAAGCTACATAGAACTATTTGGTTTCAAGCTTGACTAAGAACAGAAGGAAAAGATAGGGATATCTACAACCTTACTACTTAAATCATCCTCCCCCACTTAGTATAAACCCATTTAAGAGCAACTCATCTCAACTCTAGGGGAATTTAGCTTATAATAACATGGGCAGCATGGATGACACTAACATGAATGGCATGTACCCCTCAAGATCATTCACACGGAGTCAAGCAAAGGATCTCCAAGGCCTACAAACAATGTTCATGAAAAGGAAAGCATTACGGGAGATTGAAGGTCACCAAAGAAGGACATACATTGTGTTTACATTCCATCAAATTGAGAAGAAAGAAGGAAAGAGGCCATGTGTGCAATGGCCATTTCATGAATTCAAGAATTCACAAAGAAGGCAACCAAACAAGGTCCTTACCTCATTAAGGGAAAAATTATCAAAGAAGTGTCTTCTTTATTCTCTTAGTATAAATATTAGCCTTTTATCATTTTGCAAGACTTAGACTATGTTGAATATTGCCTCTCAAATTGTAGTATCTTCTTAGTGAGTAATTAGTGAGTAATTAGGGTGAATCTTGGGACTGCTAGTTAACTTCTTGAGTTTGATTAATCTAAGTGTTACCCCTTTGTGATTCTTGGTTTCATTTGATTGTTCTTCCTTGGGTTAAATTTAGGGTGTTTAAGTCAATTGGAAGGTGAGGGTTTTAGTCCCTTGTTGCCCATAATTTCACTAACTTGATTATTAATCCACATATCTTTTATTTCTTTGTGTCTTTCCTTATTTGATCTTTATTATTTGATTCCATTGTCTTATTATACACAAGTATGTCATCAAAATACACCACAACAAACTTGTTGATGAAAGGAACAAACTTGTTGATGAAAGGTTTTAGAACATGCTTCATCAATCTCATGAAAGTGCTTGGGGCATTTGTCAATCCAAATGGCATCACAATCCATTCATACAGCCCAAATTTTGTCTTGAAAGTCGTCTTCCACTCATCACCCGATTTCATCCGAATTTGATGATACCCATTTCGAAGGTCAATCTTGGAGAAAACAATAAAACCACATAGCTCATCAAGCATATCATCAAGTTGAGGAATGGGAGGGCGATACTTAACTGTGATCTTATTTACGGCTCTACAATCAATACACATTCTCTAAGTGACATCTTTTTTGGGAACAAGAATTAGTGGTATGGCACAAGGACTTAGGATTTCTTTGATCAACACCTTCGCGAGAAGCTCTTCCACTTGCCTTTATACCTCTTTGGTTTCTGTCGGGTTACTTCTATAAGCTGGACGATTGGGAATTTGTGAACCCGATATAAAATAAATTTGGTGCTCGATTACCCTCAAGGCTGGTAATCCAGCGGGCATCTCATTTGGAAATAATTCATCATATCCCAGCAAAAGAGAAGAAATAATACTAGGCAAAGGGCTAGTACCTTCGTTAGTATGTAACAAAAGGTTGGTGTTGTCAAGGCACACTAGAAAGCTTCCCTCATCCACACCCTTTAAGCACTTGCTTGGCTTTGCTATCATGCACATATTTATTTGGAATGATAGTGGAACTTTTGCTGTCACCTTTTGCCTCCATTGTTTTTATTCTTCCCGAAGCTCCTTCATAACCCGATAGTCTTCACTCACTTGATATGGAGTGAGAGGTGCAAGACATACTTTTTACCTTTAATCATGAAAGTGTATTTGTTGTATCTACCTTGGTGCACAACATCTTTATCAAATTGCCAAGGTCTCCCCAACAGTAGGTGACATGCCAACATGGGAACCAAATCACAAACCAATTCGTCATTATACTTTCCCACACTAAAACAAATACTTTCTTGTTTGAGGACCTTAATCTCTCCACTCTGATTGATCCATTGTAGCTTATATGGATTGGGATGCTTGCTGGTTTGTATTTTCATACGCTCCACCAAGGAACTACTCACCACATTGGTGCAACTTCCACTATCAATGATTAAGGAACACACTTTATCTTGGATTTTGCACCTAGCATGAAATAGATTCTCCCTTTGGTCAAGTTCTTCTTTTGGAAGGGCTCCCACAGGGTAATCGGTCAATCAATTCATTTCGGGGTTAACCTGTCGATCAACTCTAGGCTGAGCTTCTAGTGAAAAACTAAAGCACTACCTTATAGAATGAAATTTCGCAGTTTTGCAATAACTTAGCCTTTTTCTTCACTTCATCTTTGAGATGATTTTAGCCACCGGGTACCGGCTCAATGAGTACATTTGGGCGGTGCTTTCTCGATCAACTATCTTACTTATTCAGAATGACGGTGAAACAAGACATGAAGAAGTGCAATGCAAAAGAACGCCTTCTTTCTGGAGGCCTCGGGCAGTGGAAGATGAACAATCGCTAAGGAATAGCTTGAACTAAGAGGAAGTGAAGTAATACTTAACCAATTCCCTGGTATTCATTGAAGAATTCCCACGTACCCCTGCTAATTCTTTTTCTAATACAATACTAAGGCCGCATATCTGTATTCATTAGTAGGAAAAAGCCCTTCACTTTAAAACAATCAATCAGGACTGGTTCCATCCGCGCTTCTTCTGACTATTGAAAGTGGAAGTTCAAGCTTTGAAGCTCATTTTCCAGCATTCCTTTCAATTCTTTCAACCGATTTGGCAACTTTCAGCTATACCTCCATAAAGCAAGCAAAATTCACCCTCTCATCCAACCTTTCTTCTTCATCCCCCGAAGCATCTTCTTCTCCTTCACCCCTATCTCCCTCTCCCTCATTTTTTTCTTCTCCCTCATCTTCATATTCAGTCTTATATCCATCACGAAGAGCAACAATTGTTCTTCTATTTGGACACTCACTAGAAACATGTCCCCTCCCTTGACATCTAAAGCATTGAATTGTAGAGGGTTGAGGAAATTTAGGTTTAATATAGTTACCTCCTTGTGGTTGCTCACTTGCCTTGGATTTGTAATCAAGCTTCACATTGTTAGACTGACCTCCACCTTTAGCTTTTTCCCTGGATGTCGTCTTCCAATTATCGCGACCTTTGCTCCATCTGGAAGTTAAAGTTTTTTTGGCCTTGTATGACTTTCCTCTTTCAAATCTGCTTCTACCTTTGAGGCATCATGAAAAGTCGCTTCAAGAGTCTCATACTGCTTAAGCTTCAAGGGCTTCAAGATGTCATATCTCAAGTTTGCCATGAATCGTATTACAGTACATTCCAGATTCTCTTCGTTTTAGACTTCATCCGCAAGTTTTCAAACTCATCATAATATTTTTCCAAACTTTTGGTACCTTGACTCAACATGTACACCTTCTTGAGCACCTCTTTGTAGTAGTTTGGAGTCAAGTATCTCAACTCCATAAGTGTAATCAACTCTTGCCAAGTAGTTAACTCATAGTTATGATGACTCTCCCTTTCCCTCCTCTTGGACTCCCACCAAGTTGATGCGTACCCCTCAAATTGCGTGAGAACATACTTTGCCTTCAAAGTTCCCGAGATATTATTTGTGAGAAAGATCCGCTCACTTTGAATTTTCCATTCCAAGAACTCATCGCGGTCACTACTTCCTTTAAACCTTGGAAGTGTGACCTTGATAGTGTTTCAATCCCCTATCTTGATCATTCCTCTCCCTAAACCTGTTTCCTCTATTTCACATCCTATTGCCTCTATATCCCATCCTATATCCTATATATTCCATCCTATCTTGATCTCCCCTGCCTTGGTCCCACCCCAAGTCCCGAGGTCTTACTCCATCCCTTTGTACTCCATTTCCATCTCTACCCCAAAACTCATAATTATTGAACTCCTCATTAATCTTATCATAGAGAGGATTTTTGTATTGGTAGTCTTTGTAGGGAATTTGTGGTGTGTTTTATGAAAAGATGCATTTGAATCATTTTGAAATGGAGTTTGGTATTGGACTTGGTTGGCCAAAAAAGAAATATTCTCTTGTGGTGGGTGATAGGGTTGTGGATTTGGATGTGGTGTTGGTTGTCTTAGGTGGTTTGGACGGTTGGAGTTTGGAAAATGGGGCGTAGTAGTTTCGGGTACGGCTTTGTGGAGGAGAACATAGATTATGAGCTTGTTTCGGAGTAAGGGTGGTGGAATGAACCGATGTCCTCCTTATCTCCTCATTTTCAGGTTGAATTGCTTTCCTTCTATTCTCATTTTCTACCCGTACCAACCTTTTCTCCGTACCTCCCATCCTTCCATCCATTTCTGCTACTTGCTCAGAGATGTTGGCGAGAACCTCCATTATGTTCTCCGAGCTCTCCCCTCAACATACGAGGTTAGTAGCAAATAAATCACTTCACTCGTATGTAACTCTAAACTCACCTTCTATGGCGTCCTCTCAAAATTGATAGTGAACTAGCTCTGTTCAATCAACTCAAGGTCACCAATCCTTTTTGATGAAATGGATTATTGTGACTCTTGAAAGAAGGACGACCCAAAAAAAAACTAACGGACTTAAATCAAGAAGGTTATCAACGAATTAAGATGAGAAAAGTACAATAAAGAAGTACCAAAAGATTCAGACTCAAAATAAACCAAGTAACAAAAGTAGAAGATTACTACTTGTTACTTAATTTGAAGAATCAAACAAATGATTTGATGATTAAAACCTAGTTAACAAGTAATCAAAGATTTTAATTAATTTTTAATTAGTTGAAAAATAGAAGGAAAATGAGTTTAGAAGAATAAGAAGTGAATTTGGACATATAGAAAAATTTCAAGCCTCAAAAAAGTTCATCACTTGTAAGATGTTGATTGGATGATTTGATGATCAAAACTAGTTAAAAAGTAATTAAATATTTTATTAATTGTTAATTAGTTGAGGAATTGAAGGGAAAAATGATAGAAAAAAGAATCACGAAGTTTGGACACTTAGAAAAATTTCTAGGTCCAAAAAACTTCCCATACTTAGAATATATTTGGGCTTTCAAGGGAAACCCTGCAATTTTCAGCCTCTGAAAGTGAGCCCCACGCGCTGACTAGGCGTCTGGGCCTTGTTGGCTGGTTTCTGCTGCGCTGACTGTTGATGCAATGCCGTGTGGCGCTGGCGTGGCAGAAGGCGTCTGATGTGGCTGCTGATGTGTCAGTTCACGTGGAAAATATTTTTAATTTTTTTTTCTTCAGATTTTGTTTTTTTATTTCAGATTTTGAATATTTTTTTAAAAATTTCCACTAATGGACCCCAAAAAACACCTTTGACCAACTTTGACTTGATAAGTCTGATGAAATGTACTTTCTTCTTTCTTCTTCTTCAAGAACAACTTGAAGAACACCAGAACACATACTACACCCCAATACACTCAAATCAACTCGAAATTGGCTCAAATTTTAGGATTTTCTTCCCTTCAACTAAGAGAACAAATCCCACTAATTATTAACCTCCAATTTCTCCTCTATCAAAAGACCCACTTTCAAAATTTGAAATGTTTGAAACTCTTCAATGGTTACTTCACTTCTACAACTCCAAATTGAACAAAATTTGAAACCTAGACTAAAAATACACTAGGGAACAAGGATATAGTGTCAAAAACAACAAAACAAAACAAAACAAAATTTAGATTATTTTTTTTTTGCAACCCAAGACTAGATTTGTAAGAGAAATATCAACCTAGGCTCTTGATACCAAATGATAACGATCAAACAAGGAAATACACAAAGAAATAAAAGATATGTGGATTAATACTCAAGTTAGTGAAATTATGGACAACAAGGGAATACAACCCTCACCTCCCAATTGAATTCAACAATCTAAATTTAACCCAAGGAAGAATAATCAAATGAAACCATGAATCACAAAGGGGTAACACTTAGATTAATCAAACTCAAGAAGTTAACTAGCAATCGCAAGATTCACCCTAATTACTTACTAAGAAGATACTACAATTTGAGAGTCAATATTCAACATAGTCTAAGTCTTGCAAAATGATAAAAGACTAATATTTATACTAAGGGAATAAAGAAGACACTTCTTTGACAATTTACCCTTAATGAGGTAAGGGCCTTGTTTGGTTGCCTTCTTTTGTGAATTCTTGAATTCGTGAAATGGCCATTTGCACACATGTCCTCTTTCCTTCTTTCTTCTCAATTTGATGTAATGTAAACACATTGCATGTCCTTCTTTGGTGACCTTCAATCTCCTCTAATGCTTCTATTTTCATGAACATTGCTTGTAGGCCTTGGAGATCCTTTGCTTGACTCCGTGTGAATGGTCTTGAGGGGTTGAGACCACTCATGTTAGTGTCATCCGTGCTGCCTATGTTATAATCTTAAAACCCTTATTAACTAAGCACACCATCCCTCCCTTGGGATCTAAGATTATGAAAACCCTTCTTACCATCACTTCATAGTGATTTTCAACCTATAAATGTTCAAGTGAACTCAAACGGACATCAAGGGTACTTAACATCTTACCATCTATGCACATTATCCCAAACTTGGGGTAAGCCTAATTACATCATGCCCTTAAAAACTAAGTTCAAGGCAAGGCAAGACCAACCTAAAAGGTTCATCACTTTTGGTTGAACTTTCCAATCAACCATGCCTAGATACAATCTAAGCACTTTTTCAATTGAACATACTCAAATTGAAGCTTAAAAGACAACTAACAACTTCAAAGTAGGTCAACCTCAATTCTCTCCTTCTCTTCAAGAGAGAAAAGGTACATACTATACATCCCCCTAAATCACATAAGGGTAATCATACTTCCAACTTATGGAATAAAACTCATTTTCCCCTTTTTACCACTCTTAGAATAGGTTCATAGGGGGAATCATTTACTAGTCATAAGGGTTCTCCCATTAACTAGCAAACTTCACAATCAATTTACAAGGCTCAACACACTATCTTCCCACCTTAGGAGCAAGCCTATACAAAAGATTCCAATCCACAAAAGGACAATTATGAAGCATTTCACATATATAAAGGCAACATTCATCTTTCTCACTATATACCACACTTTCCAAGACTTTTCAAGCCTATATCAAAACATCATGTTACCATCCTACATAATCATAACGCAATCCATCATTCCAAGGGGAACTCCATTCAACCATAACAACCACTAACAAGCTATAACCACATCATATCATAACTTCTCAACATAGAATATCCTTCCTCATAAACCACCTAGACCCATAAATGGCATCTCATTAACATATACTAAATTCACCTTCACATATACTCACCAAACCATAAAAACAAGGTAAGCATCAAAACTCACCTTTTCTCCCTCAAGCATTGAGACATCATCCCAATCCAAGCGATCACATCGAAAAGACAACTTGACAAGTAAACATAAGAGAGAGATCATATAGAGTTAAGTTCTATGGCACGACATGAGAATAGTGAAGAAGGGAAACTCTATCGTCCTATACCCTCTCACTCATAGATGTGTCACAACTGAAAACCAATGAACGAGACTCTACTAGACGTGGCAGTATGAGACTTTGAAACTTAAGGAAAAAACACAAAACCTTATGATCGTATACCAAGTTTGTTATGACCAGAGGGTATACCCTAGAAGATATGGTATCCTCAAATCATCACACGGCTTCGTTGACATGTCGGAGGTCTAAGACAAGACCTTAGACATCTTTCATTGCATAATCGTAAAAATAACAAAAAATTTAAAACTTTTCATAGCACAACATATGCTAGAACATTACTTCACTTAGACTCAACACCAATAGATTATAATAGGGACACGACCCTTAACAACATAAAATAATATCTAAGCTATTACATAATTTTATAGGAACTTGATATAGGGAAATCCTTGAATTATAAGGATCCCTCTTTTTAAACTTGGAAGATCTATCCAAAACTTTCACCTAGGAGACATCCTCTAGACATCTCCACCAACACTTTGTGTAAAAAGATGGATAAGAATGGTATTAGTACAAGAATGCACTAAGTATGACAACTATGCAAAAATATGTATTTAAAGAGGACATTTCATTTGAAATCATGCAACATGTCTTTTTAGTAAACTTCATGAAAATAGGCACATATAAGCTCAGTATAGTTCACATACATCATATATACATGAATACTACTCATAATAGCACATAAAGCCATTTATCATACTTCGAGGCATATTCAATACATACAATACATTACCTCTCTTTTGTCATATTTCTTTCCTTAAGTAACCCTCAAGTGTACTTAATACAATGTATCACCTTGAGGTCAACTTACACTAGCCTTTCATAGATATGCTTCATAAACACAACCACATATAATCACAAGTCATAAGCACATCATAGACATCAACTTCACATAAGGACCATCACCTAACACAACTCCTAAGTCACACTAGTACAATGTATAGGTAGCATCCCATAATACTAAGTACGCTTCTAAAGGAATTTAGATTAGAATTCATATTATTATCTTAGTTAATTTATTAACCTTCGGGAGACATAGCCATAACCGACATAGACCATGTAAGCTACATGGAATTCGGTTTTCTACTCCCACACCGAAAAGAGAGGTTTAACACTTGCCTAAGGTGCAACCATTCGTACATAGCTATCTAGGTGGATCCATTAAGATAGAGTCCTATGTGGGCACATAGTTAAGGTTCAAGGAGATTGTTGCTAGAGACCTTTACTTGATGAACGTGAAGGTTTTTATCTCATGAGACAACATATATGTTGGGAATTCGGACTTACTAACATGAAGAAACCAATGTGGGAGGCCGGACTTACTAACGTGAGATCTTCATCTCATTTGCATGCCTTTTCGGTTCTAAACAATAAACTCCCTTTTTAAACATCATTAAGACTTTAGATAACATTATTTCATAAATATTAGGCCTTAGGGACTTACTTCCTTATATATCATATAGCTCAAAGGTATCTAAGATGAGAATGTCCTTTCATCATAGAAGCTTCATCATGTGAGAATGTCCTTTCACATAATCATATCATATTTATACTACGGTCTAGTGTAGAGTACAATTGAGTAATACCTTTCAGAGACTCACTTATTCATTAGACCACCATTACATACTTCATTCATACATGCATGTGTGTGTACATATATGTGAGATCTACCTTCACATAAACGCCTTTATGCACACATGTTCAAAAATTTATTAATGATATACTTTACATGCATAGAAATAGGTAATGATGCATAGGAGAACTATACTTTCCTTAGTCATCATGAATCTATACTACTCATAGATATGCATGAAGTGTGTTTACATCGGTCAATATGATCACATAACGGCTATCACATAGCATTGAGGAAGCTACCCTCTAAATATCACAACACATGTAAAATATTTCTTAAGTCTCATTTCATACACACATATATAACATTAATGCCTATAGACTACACACACTAACATTACACAATAAGAGACAAGAGCATATTATACATTAGAATAGAAGACTCCTACCATAATTTGATCACACGTTCATATAGGGAATTCATAGGTTATGGTCATGCTACAAGAATATTCATCATCATTAGTCATATAGACCACACCTAACCCTAACATGATCATCACACATATACATATAACATCATCTTCACACCTAGGTCACGCAACTTGTTTGGAGAACTATTCATATACTTCATATAACATCAATTGGAACATGATATTAGAATCAAAGCTAAATCCTTCAACTTCCTAAACATGGAAATCATCATATAAATTATTCTTGCATATAATGACTTCATGGCCATGATCATATCACATAAACATGTACAAGAATGTAAACACCGCCACCATCAGTGGACCATACCAATCATCACAATTCAATGTACATTCTAAGCTAATTAGAAGGAAAATAGATCAACTTACCAAATCTCCAAGATAATGCTCGTCTTTGACCATTACTTCACAATTCATATTCAATTGATACAGATAGAAATAGCAATAAGAAATTCAATACAATCTAATCACAATTTTATAAACATGAAATCAAGATCATAAGACCCACATTATAGGCCAATTTGAAAAATTAGGAGGTTTATAGGTTCTTCATAAAATTGGATTGAAATTCATAATTAAAACATCAATTAAATATATATCCATCATTATAATGACTTTGAAATCGATTTGACAATGAACCCATGGCTAGATTAAAAATTGGAAATTTTGGTCTTTGATTCACTTTTGAAAATCCTTGATTGAACTCCTTAGATAAATGGATAACTATGAATGAAGGATCACCATACCTTATAGATGGATGACCCATGAATAATTGGATAAGAAACCATAGAAATCCATCCCCTAGCTTGACCTTGCGTTTTGGTCTCCCATGGATGTTTTGGGAGAATTCAGAATAGATGAGAGTTTTGGGGTTTTAATTTTTCTTTTTGGGTGTTGGGGTTTTGACTTGGGATAGGGGTTAAATAGGTCTTAAAATCATTTTATAAATGTCACCCAAAGTTACCAAAACACCCCCATATTTATTTGGACCTTTAGACATGTCAAACTCAACTTTCATTTTGGGAATTTTTGTCAGGGAACAAGTCCGCGACGAGGAGTTGTTCCTGCATGATTTTTTTGAAAATAACTTCTGGGGAAGTTGAGTCTGCGTTGTTTCCGAGGCACGGACCAACGTTTTGACCTATTGAGTACCAAGTCGGCGACTCGGACCTATTTCGCCAGAGAACAAAGTTGCTGCCTTGGGCAGCTTATTGGCCCAAGGTTGGGTCCTCTTCAAGGACACTTTGGTTGGTCCTTGGGGAGTTTTGACCAGACGTTTCAACCTCAAATACTCTCGTATATATTTTAGGAACCTCTCATATCAATTTGAACTCCAAACAACACATAAAACAAGCCTAAATACACTAAGACACACAAGCACGTTTGAAGGCAAAACTTTCGAACGTCTTGGACGTTTGACCTCCAAACTCCTCCAATCATAACAAACTGACTTTTAAGACTATAATTAGTCATTTATGGACTTCATAAACTAATAAAAAACATGTTAGGCTATGATTTAACCTATCTCATTTGGAGGGTATAACAGACATAGACATCATTCCATATACTCGTCTTATCTCTATTCAGGGTGCTTCCTTCTTCTCGAAAATTGATCTCAGATAAGGCTACCACCGGTGGAATGTTAGAAAATGTGATATTCCAAAGATAGCTTTCAGAACAAGATATGGGCATTATGAATCTTTTTATCATGTTCTTTGGTTGAGCAATGCGCCTGCAATATTCATGGATCTTATGAATAGAGTCTTCAAATCTTATTTAAATATGTTTGTTATCGTCTTCATTGATGACATACTAATCTATTTAAGGAATGAAGAAGATCAAGCTGGTCATCTCAGAATAGTTCTTCAGACTTTGAAGGATAGAGAGTTGTATGCCAAGTCCTCTAAGTGTGAGTTTTGCCTTGAGTTTGTGGACTTCTTGGGCCACATAGTTTTCGGTGATAGTATTAGTGTTAACACCTAGAAAATAGAGGCAGTTCAAAATTCGCCTAGACCCACATCCCCAACTGATATTATGAATTTCTTGGGTTTGGATGGGTACTGTAGAAGATTCGTAGAAGAAAACTCGTCCATTACGTCTCATTTGACAAAGATGAATTAGGAATTGAAATAGAGGTTGACTATTTCCCTAGTTTTTGACTTTACCAGACGTTACTCAAGGCTTTGTTGTGTATAGTGATGAATCTAGAGTTGGTTTGGGTTGTGTCCTAATGCACGAAGGCAAGGTTATAGCATATGTCTCAAGAAAATTTAAAGTTCATGCGAAGAATTGCCCAACCCATGACTTAGAGATTGCTACTGTAGTTTTTGCCTTTAAAATAAGGCATCACGGTTTGTATGGCATTCATGTTGATATATTCACTTATCACAAAAGCCTACAATATTTGTTCACTCAGAGAGAACTTAATCTCAGACAAAGGAGATGGTTAGAATTGCTCAAGGATTATGACATGAGCATTCAATACTACCCATGTAAGGTTAATGTGGTTGTTGATGCCTTAAGCAAGTTGTCTATGGGTAGTACTGCCCATCTTGAAGAAGAGAAGATAGAACTAGCAAAAGATGTGCATAGACTTCCACGCTTAGGAGTCCTAATTATGGTTTCCACAGAAGGAGGAATAGTAGTGACAAATGGAGCTGACTCATCGTTAGTGTAAGACTTGAAAGAGAAGACAATGCAAGATCCATTTTTGCTTGAATTGAAGGAAAATGTTCATAAGCAAAGATTATTAGTTTTTGAACAAGAGGAAGATGGCGTATTGAGATATCAAGGTAGATGGTGTGTACCTATGGTGGATCAACTCCAAGAGAAGATCATAGAGGAAGCTCATAGCTCCAAATATTCCATTCATCTGGATTCCACAAATATGTACTGCGTTTTGAGAGAAGTATATTGGTGGGAAGGTATGAAGAAGGGCATTGCTGAGTTTGTTGCCAAGTGTCCGAACTGTCAACAAGTTAAAGTAGAGCACCAAAGTCCTGGAGGTTTAGATAAGAATAAAGAACTTCCATAATGGAAGTGGGATATTATAATATGGAGTTCATCACAGGGTTACGAAGGTGTGGTATGCAGCATGATTCTATTTGGGTGATTATCGATCGAATGACAAAATCAACTCACATTTTCCGGTAATGACTACCCACTTGATAGAGGATTACGCTTAGTTGTACATTCAAGAAGTGGTAAGGCTTCATGGATTTTCGGTCTCCATTATTTCATATATAGGTGCACAATTTATTACAAAATTCTGGAAATCTTTTTAGAAAGGTTTGGGTTCAAAGCTGAACTTGAGTACTACCTTTCATCCTCAGACTGACGGGCAAGCAGAGCGTACTATCAAGACCTTAGAATATATTTTGAGGGCTTGTGTTATTGATTTTAAGGAAAATTGGGATGATCAACTACATCTCATTGAGTTTCTTACAATAGCAGTTACCCCTCTAGAATCCAAATGGCTCCTTACAGAGCTCTTTATGATAGAAGATGCAGATATCCTATTGGATGGTTTGAGGTTTGTGAATCAAGGATGATAGGACCAGATTTAGTTCGTCAAGCTATGGAGAATGTGAAGGTGATTGAAGAGAGGTTGAAAATGGTGAAGAGTCATAAAAATCCTACATTGATGTTAGAAGAAGGCCATTAGAGCTCGAAGTAGATGACTGGGTATATCTGAATGTTTCACCCATGTATGGTGGTATGAGGTTTTGAAAGAAAGGGTAACTCATATCTCGGTATATTTGGCCTTATCGCATAGCCAAAAGAATAGGCAATGTAGCTAATGAGTTGGAGATACCACAAGAGTTAGCACCAGTTCATCCGGTGTTTCACATCTCCATGTTGAAGAAGTTCATGGGTGATTTTTCCTTGGTCATTCAAACTAAGAATATGGAGGTCCAAAATAACCTGTCTTATGAGGAGATTCTAGTGCAAATCCTAGATCGCCAAGTTCGCAAGTTAAGAACAAAAGAGGTAGCATCAGTCAAAGTCATTTTGAGGAACCAATTTGTTGAAGAATCAACTTGGGAAGCTGAAGAGGACATGAATAAGAGATATCCACGTCTCCTTGAATCCGTAGAAAATGCAGACCAAGGTACTAATTTTCTTCTTAGTACTATCTAATTTTGAGTAAGCATGATGTCTGGTTGCAATTACTTATGGGTATTTGAACTTGATGTTTCTACCCTAAGTCTAGTAATACTAATCTGATTCGAGGACGAATGTTCCCAAGGGGGATATTGTGTAACATCTTGCAATTATAAAAAACTAGAAAAGAGTTTAAAATCTCGAAATACATATTTTTGGAAAGAATGAGAAAATCAGGATAATATGTCTAAGTTAAAAGTGAGTTTTTGTTCACCTTAAAATGACCATAACTCCTAGCTCAGGATGATTTACGGTTAGTTTCATGTATGGTTGGAAATCCCTTAGAATAATCTTTCCAACGTCGCTGATTTTCCCAATTTCGATCTCGTATGAGTGAGATATGTCTTTCGGAAATTGGGTTGTTGGATTAAAAAAGTCCTATCCTAATTTGGGAAGGGAGAAGTTGTCTTTTCCTAAGACAATTTATTTAATTCGTTTTTAGGAATTAATTGGGGTAAAACCAGACCTTTCTTCAGTTTAGAAAAAGGAAAAGTTGCTCTAGGGCTTGGAGAAGAGAGAAAAGAAGAGAAAAGAGGAGCAAAATAAAGAACGCTTAAGCTTTGCCGTGGAATTCGTCGAAGTGATCCTTAAAAAGATACGTCAGATCACATAGTGTTGGGTTAGTTCACCCACACGCCAATCTTGTTTAATTCAACGAATCTAAGCTATTTGAATTCTAAGAAATTGTGTTCTTGAAGAACATTGTTGAAGTTTTGTTGAATTTTTTATAGTTGTGTTGTTCAAGTTTTGATTCATATTTTCGGGTGTGACTTCAGGTTGAATTTATTGGGTGTTGATAGTGCTAATGATCGTAAGTGTTTTTGGAAAGAACCATTGAAGTTTAGAGGGTATAGAGATGAAAAACGAAGAAGAAAAGTGGAGAAAACCTGGGGATAGGGGTTGGGGCGCCGCGCCTCCTATAGCCCCACCGGACAACCTTTGTCCATAGGGTCTTGGGGCACCGTGCCAGCCAGAGAGCCGCACCCTGCTCTCTCAAGTTTGAGGGAGGGTGCCCAGCGCCTCTTAGAGTGACAGAGACGCCAGTTCTCCCCCATTTCTCCCATACCTTTTCGTACTAGTTCGTAAGTGATGTGCCTTTGTTTCTTATGTTATTACAACACTCTAAGATACATCTAAACAATATGAAATCATCCATAAACATGAGATCATCAAACTTGAATCCATAATCCATTTCAAGAAAATGTATGATTAAAGTCAAAGGAGTTAAGAGGCAAGTCTAGAAGTTAACAAGCGAGTAAAAGCAATGTTCTTAAAGGTTTTAAAGAGTCTTTAGAACGTTTTAACTTTGTGTTAAGACTCGATTTTCAAGTGAAGTAAAGATTAAAAAGTTGAGTTCATTTCTCTAAAGTTAGAAGGGAACTAATTATTGCCTAAGTGTTGTTTTAAGACTGAAGTTTCAAGTTAAGTAAAGAGTAAATAGTTGAGTTCATTTCTCAAAAAGTTATAAGGAAACTAAGCATTCCCTAAGAGTTTATAAATGTTTTCACATTTAAGATAAGAGGAAACTAAGATTTCCCAAAAGAGTTATGAGCAACAAAAAGGAGCATTAATTCCAAGAGAGCTTTTAAAGTTAAGTTAATTTAGTAGATCCACTTAGTTATGTAAGGTCATATACCAATGGCAGGTCATAAGATGGTCCTCGACAGCGTGAGGTAAAACGTTGTACCATCACTTAGGTTCATAGTGATGGTTGTCGATTAGAGAATCTCCCACATATTTTATATTACTTTAAATGAGTAATGTTAAGTTTGTTATTGCTTTATCTTAAATGATCTAAGATTGTTTTCAGTTGCTTTAAAGTTATATATATGTCATGTGTTTTTTACTACTTTATACTAAGTTGAGTAGAGCCAAGGTAAGTATGTTCTTCTTACTTCTTTTCAAGCTTAAGTTGTTTTAGCATTCCAACTCGCATACCCATATATTTAATTAAAAAACTGTTAAACTATAGAGGACCTCGAGTATACTTCTTAATGCTCTTGATCATATAATGACTTAGCCACACTTTATTTCTCACAAATATGGGTCATAATACCACACTTGTACAACACATGTTAATCCAAAACTAACACCTTGATTCCTCACCTTGTCTATGTAAAATCTACCAGATCAAATCTCAAAAATAATGTCATCTCCCTAGTGTTGCCATCCTTTTCTTCATCATGACACTCGCCTCAAATTCAAGCTTAGTGTCTAGTGCTAAACATGGAAAACCACCATTTCTCATATATTATACTAACTCACAACTAGTAGAAAAAATCAATAAAACACTAGACTCTTAAAACCTCAAAAGACAAATAGTGGATTCTTTCCTTATAGTCTATCTAATTACAACCTATCAACATATTCTCTTTCAGAACCTACATAATATTGACCAATTCATTATACATTAGTTCCTAATTGGTTCTATAACCTTCTATATATCATGGGCTCTCCCTTCAAGCATCATAGTCATAACTTGGATCTATCACCCAATGAATACTTTGCTATTCTATTCAACACATATAGATGATCACTAACATATTGACACATCAATATAAACTCACGTCCTGTTAATGTATACTCTAATTCATCCTAACCAACAACTACTTATCTAACTTCTATCATGAAATCCTTTAAAAAATTGCTACTCCTTAGCCCACACATAAAGGAAAAACTCCTCATTTATGAATTACTATGTACATGTGTACAACTTACATACTCTACTCAATACCTATCCTCATACTACACTTCCAAATGCATATTTTTAGATATGGGCACTTTACTATTACTAGCTCATACAATCATAAATCGCACTATCTATCGGGCAACAATACTATTCAAGTACTTTAAAACATACTTCCCTCATAAAGGATATAAACGTAAATAAGGTTTGGAGAAGAGAATCTAAAAGCACATCTCTTTTTGGCTAAAAGTCATGATTCATATAAATACGACACATTCTTTCAAATCAATACACTTAATGCACACTGATAGGCTTCTCTTAATTCCCTCAAGAATCTCTTGATCTTTTGAAGGCCTTATTTGAGAGTAAATCTTTACTAAGTATCTGGCATTCCTATTTCAACCACCTTAAGTATGAGGGATAGTCGAATGGATTTGAAAAATGCACGAGTCTAAACAAAATTTCTAGCAAACAACTCTATCGCACAATCTAATGTATGAAAGAAGGGAAACTT
The DNA here is from genome assembly GCA_016801875.1 of Solanum sitiens. NCBI lineage: Eukaryota > Viridiplantae > Streptophyta > Magnoliopsida > Solanales > Solanaceae > Solanum > Solanum sitiens. The sequence goes on along the minus strand of JABWTJ010000882.1, from coordinate 139,573 downwards.
TTTCATAAATGTCTGTAGTCCCTTATTTATAGAAGTGGGGGCCCCCACAACCATAAAAATATGTTACTGACACGACTTCACAAAAAAACCTATGATACTTAAACTTTGTACACATATATCAAGTTCGTTACCACTTGAGCCTACACCCTGAACGTGGTCGGCACTTGAGAACCATTGTTGGTCCCCTAGAGAACACTCAACATCAATACTAAAGACTTATTTAAAACAACTTATTAAATCATAAAATTTATATGAAAATCACGAGTATTAAACATAAAGTTTAAATAAAATATCTTGAACTGAATATTGCAAGACTGACCAATATTGTCTATCTATGAACCCTCGAGTATATAAAGATAGGTGTGGGCAAAAGACCCATGACACCTTAAAGTATTAGGTCTAACAAATTATAAACTAGAGTCCTTTGAAAGCGAGGAGGCCTTACCAAAAGCTGATAAGCAGATGATGTGATCGCAATGAGTCTCATGTTGATGATCCTAAGTTCCTGAATCTGCACCATAAAATGATGAAATTCAATTGACAATTGTACATTGAATTTACGATTATGTAATAGGGTTGAATAACACAAATAACTTAATTGAAAGGCTGAATAACTCAACTTATCAATAGTATAAATCATAATGAGAATATTTTAGCTCTTACTTTAGGAATGCAATAATAGTAAACTGAACTAAACAGTATATATTAAAATATACTTTACTTTATTTTATTGGGGAGTTTCTCTAACCGACAACCATCAATATGATCCTTGTCATGAGAAAACGTCTAACCAAGGTATTCAGAGCCACCCTATACCTTGCCGGATTATAGGACACAACTGAACAAATGAATCCACTAAAAATCCTTCTTGGGGAAGGTAAGGAGTCGCCCATCTTGCGTATGATCCTATCTACGCCGCTACGTAGTTTATGGAGGCTGTGAGTAATCAGAACTCTCCCCCATATCGGTGCTCCAAACTAATCCAAATTATATATATGTATGCCCAAGTAAAATACTGGTTGGGTTGAGATAATTACATAAAAGGGCCTCTTTATAAGGTATATGAATTGTACTTCGTCTTTCTGAAAACTCTTTATAATTTTCTGAAAGTAGTTGTGACACCTCTAAAATGACTTAGGTGAACTAGAGACTAACATAGTGGTAATGGGGGTATAAGGTCATAAAATGGTTTATAATGTGGTATTGAGTCAGTGTCTAAGAGGTTAGGTGTATTGGAAGTCAAACGTCAAGGGACGACTAAGCAATTCGACGACTAAGTCACTTATGTGCCTCATATGTGTTTTTATGTGTTTATGTATGTTTCATGAGCTTATGAGGTCCTTATATGAGTTATTATAGTGTATATAGGCAGATTGTTGAGTTTCATGCAGTTTGGAGGTCAAACGTCCATGACGTTAGAAAGGTTTGCTTTGAAATGACCTTGTGTGTATTGGCATGTTTCGTCGAGTTTTACGTGTTCGTTTTGGATGATATTTATGTGGGAGGTCCTAAACTCATAAACAATAATATTTGAGTTGTAAAGGTCCGGGTGAAATTCCCCAAGGACAAACCAAGGGTCCTTGAGGAAGGACCCTTCAAAGAGCCAAAGGTTGATAAGACCAGCCCCAATCGACGGCCAGTACGCTGGTCGACGCCCTGTCGTTGGTGAACGTTGGTCAAGACTTAGACTAGGGATATAAATCTCCCAATGGCCAATCTCATAACCAAACGACGTCCAGACAGGATGGTCCATTTGTGGACAAACGATCCGTCGATGGCCAGTCGTTGGTGAGACCTGCAACTTCGCAGTTCACTGTTACGTTGCAAGGTTGAATTGGTAAATTCACCCCAAGTACAAATAAGAGTTTGGGCGGTTAATTAGGAGTATTTTAGGTATTTTAAGTTGATATATAAGCCCTAAATACCTAGATGAATTCATTCTTCCAAATCAAAACCCCAAAATCTCTAAGAAAATCTCTAAGAAATTCTCTAGAACTCCATTGGAGCCAAAACTCAAGGAAGAGCTTGTATTGGAGATTTGAGTGGTGATTCTTCATCAATTTCGTGTATTAACATCATTGAGGTATGTTTTTTTATCCTTGAAACTCTCTTCATCAAGGATCCCAAAATTCAAAGATATTTCTAAGTTTTCTAAAGGTGAACTTGTCCAATTTTATGATCTATCCATGGGTTCTTGCATTAAAGGTTTTAAATCATTGTATATTGATTGAATTGTTGTTAATTAAATGATTTTAACACAACTAACCTATGAAACCATGTAATTCATATTCCCTACTTTTTACTACTTTGTGGTTGACTCGATATTGACTTAATCCTTATGAATTCTAGTGTAGTTTTCTATGGGCTATTGAATGATGTAATAATTGTATTGAATTAATGTTTAGGCTGTATTATAATGATAAATATATATTTAATTGACTTAGATTCATTGAGTATTATGATTTATGCATTGAATTGATGATCATGGTCATGGGTAAGGGCCTATTGGTATTGAATAGGATGATTTAGCTAAGGATTGAAGTGGAGATAATGGATTGGTGGTACCCTGTCCTAATTTTATTTATTTCATATGACTTAGGTCTTGAATTATGTTGTTATTGGTATGGTACAATTATGGTGGCGGTGTAATGTGTTGTAATTGTGAATGATGTGGCCTTGTCGGCATTACTTTATGTATAATGAAGATCATGGCCTTGTCGACACTACTTGAAGTATTATGATAATTTGTGTAGTTTATTATGTGAAGTATGATCATATCTACCTACATGTTAAATAATGTGAAAGTATGTGTTCTTCTATTGATGTTATTAGGTGATCATGTTAGACTAGGATTATGTCCTTATGTGTGTAGTCTTAGAGTTGATGGATGATTATTCCTACTTGACTATATGAGTCTATGATGGTTATATTGATGATGTTACAGTAGTGTATAGGGTGACTTAAAGATGATAATGGTTATTCCTATGTGCTTCTAGAATGATATGCTAAATGCGATAAAGTGAAGTCATGGGTTTGTCTTATGTGGTAGACTTGTGTCCCTTACTTGATACATGCTTGAATGTGAATATGATACGTATTGACATAGGATGATAAAGACTCTTAGTCTTGTATGTATGAATGACATTATACCTTGAATGTTGCTAAGAGTGTCCTTTATATGGAACCTTCAACCTAGTGGTAAGGTTATGAACCTTGAAGTCCAAAGTTGTAATAGTATCCTTCTTGTAATGAATGGTGGACTTAAGGATGGTTATCTGGAATGGCATGATATCATCCTTAGAAAAGTCATTAAGCTATCCTCTTTTCCATTGTAAGGCAGCCCTAGAGGACTTATTTGGTAGGGTGAATGTGATTGGTTTATGAACTAGATATGGAACCTCTTAATGTGATCCTTAATGTGAATTACTCTATGAGAACAAAGGCTAGCACCGAGTGAGTATGGTAAGGAAAGTAACTCTGGTTAAGAATGAAGCTATAGTTCAAAGTAAACCCTTCATATTCCTTAACCATATGCCTACATGGGATGTGTCCAAGTTCTACCATTGGCAAGTAGAACACCCTCCATCGGAGTAGGTTACAACTCCGGATTCCATGCTTTGCTACCACAGTCTATGTCGGTTATTGTCTATTCTAATCATATGGGATACCTACTAGTATTGGAGAAGTTCTATGAAGTTTAGGTGGTGGTATGGGACGCTATCTAGACATTGCACAATAGGCTTTGGAAATGTTAGTGAGAGTCCCTAGGTCTTCTCCAAGACCATTACTTGAATGTCCTTATGTGATGAATGTCTCTTAAATAAACTAATGAATGAAATAACTTAAGTTAAGAAGCATGTTAAATGATTAAGTAGTAATCTAGAGTAGTTAAGGGTTGTTTAGTTAAGGTGTGAAGGGGGAATAAGAATGGTCACTTCATATCTTACCTAGATGAGTCTTAAGAATGACTCTAGTTAGGAAAGTTGGTTGATTAAGTAGACACGATCCAAACTTAGGTAGTCTCAAGGATTACTTAGGTAATCTTGAAGAGGTCAAGTATGGATATTCTCTTCTTGATTTACTTGAGTAAGTCTTTTGATAACCTTTGGAAAGGAGAATAACATATTTCATGTATGTTGTTGTATTAGGTGAGAATGATCTTATCCTATGTAATCTAAAGGATCCCTTAAGTGTGTGTGAAGGGATTGTATGGGCGGTCGCTTCATAACTCACTCAAGTGAACCTTAGAATCACCTTTGGTAGGAAATCTCATGTTCATGTGTTTTGTGTATGGTAAGTGTGTGTATCTCATTATAGTTGGTCTTAAGGATCATTTAGGTGTGCCTAGAGAGGGTGTATTGGCGGTCTCTCTTTGTCTTACTTAAGTGAGTCTTAGGATAGCTTTTAGTGAGAGGATTGCATGCTAGAAGGTGTTCATTGTGAAGTTGAAGAACTTCACTGTAACAGTGAAGTAGCTTACTGTAAAGTTTTCTTAAAATGTGAATAAATGATAAAGTGTTATCTTATGTGTTTCAAAGGTGTTAAATGTTGTTCTTATGCTTATACTATGACGTTTTAATCAAAAAGAGCATATTCCAATTAAATGTTCGTTATCATATTTTTTATGCATTAAGCCATACTTAGTACATGTGTTTGTACTAATTCCATGCTTTTATCTATCTCTAAAGTGATTCATAGGTGAAGGTGCTATTGTAAGCGAAGCTTGGGTTATAGGATCTTTCAAGCAAATGGAAGTAGGTCCTCATTTGACTCGAGGGCATAGATGTCTTTGATTTCTTTTATTGAAGTATTGTAATAGACTTAGTAGTACTATATTTCTATTGTATGTGCCGTATCCCAATTACTCTTGTGTCAAAGATTTGATGAAATGAGACTTAGTATTTCCTTTGGATTTTATATGAAAGAAGATTTGAAAGACTATTCGCATGTTGTGAAAAAGTTTTAATTCCGCACTACTTTTCATTTATGTATATGCGATGAAAGATACGAAAGGGCTTGTACAAGACCTCCGAGAGGTCAAGTACGCCATGTTGTGACCTAAGAATACCCTAACTTCTAGGGTGTAGGTGTGGGTCGTGACAGTAGTACTATCTTTTCAATGAGAAAAAAATAATATCTTCATTAAAGGTTAACTGAACTTCTCCTTATCTGACTGAAATGTTTTCGAAAATTGTTTATTCTCTTCTAAAAAAGTAGTATTTCTTTTCTCAATGTAATAATAACACTTTTGGAACCATTTATGTTCCCTTAAACTCAAAGATAGCTTAAAAATACTCTGGAACTCACTTTGAAATTTCAAAACCAAAGCATAAAAATAAATGCACAAAAATATTTAAGTAAAATGTCATTTGTGAGGGTCCATGTGAAATATAACCATGAAAAATAAGTTAAAGATATCAATGCACATAATATTGCAATCTCATAATATAAGAATTTAGATATTAGAAAAAGAACATAACTCATATCAATAATTTCATAAAACTGATGGTAGAACCTTTGATTCAACTTGCTACTAACTAAATTGAGATTTAGGGTGTGAGGAAGAACAAGTCCAACACTATGAATGTCCTTTACGCTCCAAATTATTGAGAGAGTTGAGGTCTTTGGATGAAAGATTACAAGAATTTGTTTCTTGAACCTTAGATATGAGTTCTTGAGGAGCTTTCTTAAAAAATCTATGAAATTCATGAGTAGGAGATATTGATTCATGTTAAGATGAAGGAATTATTATGTTTGATGGCAAAATCTTACCTTGGATGATGGATGAACCTTGGAGGAAGTTAGTTTCTTGATAACTTATCTTTCTAAGGTAAATTTATGAACAAAAGAGGTGAACTATGTATTTGGGGGGGGGGGGGTAAAAGAACAAGACGCCCGTGCGCCAATGCAAAAACGCCTCTAGCATAAACCAACTGAGAAGGAAGGGAGTAGATGTTGCCTCCGGTGCGTGGCAAGATAGTGTCCAGTAAAATAGGCATAACTTACTTCGAACTTCAATTGATGCAAACTTGGTGATTTTGGAAAGAACACTCATAGACCTTTAATTTGATAGGTTATTACCTGCGTAACTATGGATATTATAAGAGACACTTTGATTTGATGTTGAACCGTGCATGAACAAATGCGGAAAACAAAGCCGATAGAATTAATTCAGACTTGACTTAGTGTTAGAGGTCCCTTATATATCCAAATAAATTTTGATACCATTTATACACTTAATAAAGAACCTAAAAATACATGATCAAGTAGTACAGCAAGGTTCAAGCTCATATACTTATGACAAACGATTCGGATTCGACAAGTAAATTTTTTGGGTTTTACAATATTCCCCCCCCCCCCTCCTTGGGATTATTCATCCTTGTGTGACGGTTAAACTTAGTATGGAAAGGAAAAAGATTTACTCTTACTAGATTTTTGACTTCTGAACTTTCTTACAAACATAGGAATACTTGATGCATACTGAGAGTTTTGAACCGTCTATGGACCATAAGTCACAAATTATATGAGTATGAACATGGTCATTCTCTAACTCAAACTCTATGACATGAAACAAGGTTATATCAAAAATAAGTAATAATTGAGTAGGACTACTATGTCATTACAGATACAACTTCTAGCTTCCACGTCTTGCAACACCTCTAAACAACACCCAAATTTATGAAAATCATAACTCATCAGCTACAACTCATAGCTCCTACAACGGTATATAACTACTCTTGCAAGATCTAAATCTATTTGGATGCTCACACTTACCATATTATGTTCAAACCTAACTCTAAAGCACAAGGTTCTACCCATATGATGATCATACTAATCTAAATCACAGACTTATGATCTATAAATGTTTACACTTTCATTGCAACAATCCTATTTCTTCATTCTACATCATTAACAAACCTCAAGTTCAAATCAAGAATTCATTTGTCGCATAATGCAATAACCCATTTACTTTCAACACAACATTCAAGCTTATTAATATACCCATCTCATGGGATTCAAGGTAACCAACTCCTCTCAAACTTTTCCACCTTTCTATCGTCTCTATCAACTGAAATTTCATGCATTACTAAGGAAACCAGCTAATTGCCCTCATCTAAGTTTTAATCATTATGAAACCTCATCACTTTCTTGATCTACACGTATAACTTTAGATGGAATAAGATTACCGTCACTACCTTAATAAGAAACATCAACCTTTCCTATCCATCATGACACATCTACTAACAAGAGCATCACTTTCAAAACTAAAAAGGATCACAGAAAGAAATTGTGGCGAAAGATCATAAGCGCGATTTATTTGAGAAATATGATAAAAGAATATGAATGATGTAATATTTTGTTTTATTCATTACGAGTAAGTCATGAATTTTTGAGTCTGTACATATTATCAGACACGAGTGCTTATATGAATAAGTTTGTATCATGAGGCTGATATCCATAACTTTATGGAGTATGATTCAGATAATGAGCTAAAAGCTTTGCCCTTTATTCTAGGAATGGGGCATAGATGGGAATCTGTCTGAAGTGTATAGGCATATATCGTGGACACTATTCTAGTTTTAGAAACATCAATAAGATGTTGTAATGATTGAACTTTAAGGAATACAATAGAGTGTTAATTGAATTATATAACACTATAACTCTTCTGAACACATAGTTATCTAATTCTTAAACTTGACTTGGTTTCTCATCTTATGATCTCTCTGTTAGGTCTGAAGCTACTACTTTCAAGATATAGATTTATCCAATTTTTCTAAACTAGTCTGAATTTGATTAATTCTAATACTTGAGAAAATACTAATCTCCTGTCTACAAAACTCTCATGCGCAAGTTCTTAAATTCCTTGTATGACTTCTTTATATGATGCTTTTCTTAACGTATTTATGCTCATAAACAAGTCTTTCTATAATTGTTACACATATTGACTTATAAATCAAGTTAATCTAATAGTTTGACTTCTCATTCTTCGCACACTAATAGCGTCCTTCGAATTTCATATATAACACCCCAGATTTGAGAAAGGAAAAAAATCCATATTTTTTGAATTTGCAGGTGCCACCGACGGTAGCTAACTACAAATCGTCAATTGACTAACTACCCTTCATTTGACTGACGCCTGTCAGTAAACTCCGTCAATGGGCCAGTCAATTTTCAGTCCTTAGTTACGAATGACGGTTGACTAATACAAACCTTCAGTTGACTCACGGCCCATCAGTCAGGTCTGTCAATGAGCCAATCGACTTTCAGTCCTGAGTCGTGAATGACGGTCGACCAGTCCACCAGTTAACTCTCGGCCCATCAGTCAGCTCTATCGATGGACCAGTCAACTATCCGTCTATAGTCGCGGATGATGGTTGGCCAGTACAAACCATCAGCCGACATGCAGCCCGTCAATCAACTCTATTAGTGGCTCTGAAAGCTTTTTAGTCAAGGGTCTTTTGGTTTATTCCTATTTTGTTTAACCCTTAAGCTACATTGTTTAGACTCTAAAATATGAGGTTTTAGTCTGTTTAATCCTAGAAACATAACTAGAACTTACCTAAGTCAAATCATTAATCAAAACATAGAAAATTAGAACTTAAGAGGAGAAAGGAGGTCAAGAACCCTAGTTCAAGAATGAAGCAAGATTCCATCAATTTTTAGCCTAAAAATTGAAACATTTCTCCGTGGAATTTGTCACCTGGTAGGTGGGATTTCACTAGTTTATTCCTTTCATCGATTACGTCCGTAGAATTCAGTAAGTTTCTTGATTCCCTTATTATGAACAAACCTGGGTTTCTAGAATTTCAGCAAGTTATTGTCAGTTACTTATGTATGTGTTCCAAATCAGATTATTATGTCATTACTCAGTTCATTGCATAAATTTCTGAACTCTAACTTTATATTTCTTTAGTTCTTGAAGTACACATGCTATGTAAGGTTTTTCCCGTTATACATGCCTTAGTTAATAATGCATCATTATCTGATTAATTATTGCATTTGCAGTTTGCATGTTCAATTTTGAGCTATCCATTATTTAAGAAACTCAGTCCATAATGTGTTAAACACTTAGTAGGTGTTTGCCCATGTGATACCATATCATGATATGGTATCGTGAGATGTAATCATCGTTTGGACATGCGATTTTACGCTGATTCCATCTCATGATTCCATATCATGAGATGTGATACCACATTCTCCAAAAACTATGATATGGAATCATATGCGAATACCATTTCATGATTTGATTTATTTTAATATAAAAATTGATCCACGAGTTTATATTTTGTAAAAACAACTCCACATTATATCTACTAAATATTTATTTGACATGTAAATAAAATATATAATCACATCATTGATTTTTAATATTTATTATTATCACCGACATAAAATTTATTATTCTTACTAACATAGTCACTTTAAATCACACTTCACGATTGTTGAGTAATAAAATCTTGAAGAGACCGTGAAAGGTGTTTCATTTTTACTCAAATGTATTGATGAAACAATTACTTAAGTGGAGAACATATAACTTTGTAATAATTTATTATTCGATTTTATGATTTTTTTTTATTTGATATATTGAATAAAAAATTGGGGCTAGTTTAATAATTTTAGAACTTATGGGATTTTTATGTTTATGAGAAAATATACAACACCAAAATATCATATTGCATGTCCAAACAAAACTAAAATTTCATCTCATGATTCCATATCATGGTACCACATCATGATTCCATATCATGATACCATATCACATGGCAAACAGGCAATTAATCTATTGGGAGTAGCATAATATCGGGTTGGACTAGGGTTCAGCGTACTCGAATAGTCTTAAAACTACTTGCCACGTAGGTTTTAAGTCTCCTCTTTGGGAATCCTTGTAGTGGTCACGCAAGCATGCCTCTACACCTTCAGTCGAGTGTATTGGGTCCTCTCGATGGGGTGTATACATCGAACTAAGCATTTAGCTCATTCGGTTTTATCATTGGTTATTAGTAGCTCCCATAGTTCAGTCATACTCTATTGCATTGACCATATTTACAGTTTAGTCAGTATTCAATCAACATATTACAAATGTAGTCCTTGCATCCAATTATATCAGTATTTAGTATCTATATCAGGTTTAGAATATTTTACTTTCTTTTGTGCTTGTTCAATTATGTATTACCTTAGATTTAATCATCATTCAAGCTTAATAGCTTTCAAGTAGTGATGCATACTATACGCTACGTCTTCCCGTGATGTAGGTCCATGTTCTCAACATCTAGATTACACTTAAACTGATTCTTGATCTTAAGTTTAGCATCACTAGTGGTAAGTCCTCATTCTTCGAGAACTAGTACATGTTTAGCTTTATCACTTTTTGCTTTAGTTTCACTTTTGTAGACTTAGTTGGGCCATGTCCCATCACTTATAGGTAATAGAGGCCTATTTTCTAACGTAGTTAGTTTTAGCTTTAGTCTTAGAGTTTGATTTCTCTTCTGTATGCAACCTCACAGTTTTCATATTCAAATATTATATGGGTATTCCTCATAATTTTCAGTATATCTTATAATTTAGCTTCAACACAGTTTTATTGTTTAGTTTATCTTTAGAATGCTTATTATTATGTTAGCAGGGTTGGGTTGGGTCACTTCTGAGCGTAGGTCTCGTGTCCACTTATGGTGGTATCTAGGGGGCGTGATAAACATTTTATTAGAGGACTAGGTTTAAGTGTCCTAGGATGTATAAAAAGCCGCACAAGGTAGAGTCTTTTTCATGGGGTTGTAGTGCGCACCACATCTAATTAAAGGGAGGCTACAAAGTGTTTTAGGACAATTCTCATTTTTTTGTTACTCTTATCGCAAAAAAGGAATGATATAATTGCGTACTAACTCGATGTTTAACGTTTTAGTGTTCATGCCTCCTCGTAGATCTAACACCAAGAATGTGAATACTAGACACGCTGACGCATTTTTCCTAGTCCCAAATTAGGAAGTCTCTAATATTGAATTCAGGATGCATTCCAGATACTTCCTCAGAGTGTGTTCGACCAGAAAAGTTAGCAGGTTCAAGCTCCTGTAAATGCAAATGGTGGATCAGTAGCAGAAAGGGTTTGTGAATTTGTTAGGATAAATCTACTTTAGTTCATAGGATCGCAGACTTGTGAGGACTCCTAGAATTTCTTAAATTATATCAAGAATATCCTTGAGGTGATGCAGGTCACTGGGAATGATCGGATTGAGCTAGCATCTTACAACTTATAGATGTGGCTCATATCTGGTATGATCGGTGGAAAGAAAACAAGGGTACAGATGCCAATCCTATCACTTGGGATTTCTTTAGCAAAACCTTTCTTGATAGGTTCTTCACAAGTGAATTAAGGGAGGCAAAATCTCAAGAATTTATGAACTTGAGGCAAGGTAACATGACGGTCCAAGTGTATGGGCTCAATTTTACCCAACTCTCCATGTATGCTCCTCATATGGTTGTTAATTCCAGATCTCAGATGAATAAGTTTATGTGTGGAGTGTGAGACTTGGTGAAGACAGAGTGTAGAAATTCTATGTTGTTGGAAAATATGAGCATCTCTAGGTTTATGACTCATGCTAAGCAGGTTGAGGGTGATAAGATTATGGAATACGCTAAGGAGAAAAAGAAGGCTAGGACTGGGAACTTTGAATATTCTCAGCCGAAACAAGGTGGTGGAAATCGCTCGGAGAATTAGCAAATGTTTTCAGCCTCAGCCCCTTCACCGGCTAATGTTTCTGTCCTCCAAGAACATGTATGATCCGAAAGGTAGGGCATCAGGCTCTAAGTCCAATGGAAGTGTTGCAGGTACCAAGACCTACCAAAACTGCTCTAAGTGCGGTAAGAACCATCCAGGCGAGGGCCTTGAAAGTAGGGAAGAATGTTTTTGATGCGGTCAGTCTTCTCATAGGTTACAGGATTATCCTTCTAGAAAATGTCAAGGAGGTCGTAATGGTAGAGCTCAGACCACAGCACCAGCAGTTCGCCCTACTCAGCATGGTAACTCATATGGTACAAGTGGTGGTCTGCGCCAGAAAAGGTTGTATACTCTCCAGGCTCTCCAGGATCATGAAGGTTCTCCTGATATAGCCACTGGTACCTTACGTGTCTTTGACCTTGATGTTAATGCATTGTTAGATCCAGAGGTTACTCTCTCCTTTTTAAATCCTTTTATGGAAGTCAAGTTTGATGTTAGTCTAGAAACTCTCTCAAAACCCTTCTTATTCTCTACTCTAGTCGGTGACCCAGTTATAGCTAGACGGGTATTAAAAAATTGCCTTGTCACATTCTCTCAAAAAGACACCTCAGCAGGCCTTGTAGAGTTAGAAATGTTAGACTTTGATATTATTATGAGCATGGACTGGTTAGATTCCTTTTATACCTCAGTCGATTTTATAACTAGGATTGTTCATTTTCAGTGTCTAGACAAACCAATGTTAGAATAAAATGGTACTAGCTTAGCGCCTAGGGTTCGATTCATTTCTTACCTTAAGTCTAGAAAAATGATCTCTAAGGTTTATCTCTATCATAAAGTTTAGTCTAAGGATTCTAGCTCTGAAACCCCAACTCTTGAGTCAGTTCCGGTGGTCAGTGAGTTTCCTGAAGTGTTTCCAGAATATCTTCTCAAATTTCCTCCCAAAAGAATAATCGAATTTGAATTGTCTCCTTCTAGATATACATTCGATATATATTCCTCCTTGCATAATGGCTCCAACTAAGCTTAAGGAATTGAAAGATCAGTTGAAAGACCTTTTAGATAAGGACTTTATCAGACCTAGTATTTCGCTATGGGGTGAGCCAATATTGTTTATAAAGAAAAGATATGGTTCACTAAGAATGTGCATTCACTATAGACAATTGAACAAGCTCACAATCAAGAATAAGTACCCTATCCAAGGATTGATGACTTGTTTGACCAACATCAGTGTGCTAGTCATTTTTCAAAGATATACCTTATATTATGTTATCATTAGCTCATGGGCAGAGATGGTGACATTCCGAAAAAAACACTTAGAACTTGGTATGACAATTATCAATTTGTAGTTATGTCATATGAAATAACCAACGCTCTTGCAGCATTCATGGATCTGATGAACAGAGAGTTCAAGTAGTATTTTGACTTGTTCATTATCATATTTATTGATGATATCCTCATTCACTCTAGAAATGAGGAAGTACATGCGAGTCATTTTAAAGTTGTTCTGCAAACTCTAAAAGATTGCCAATTATTTGATAAGTTTAGCAAATGTATTTTCTGGTAGTAATTTGTTGCTTTTCTTGGTTACATTGTATCTTGTGAGGGGAATCGAGTGGATTTGCAGAAGATAGAAGAAGTGAAACAATGGCCTAAACCTACCTTTCCTACAGATATAGAAGTTCCTTGGGTCTAGGTTATTAGAGATGCTTCTTGGATGAATTTTCATCCATAGCCTCTCCATTCACTAAGCTAAATCTGAAATAGGTCAAGTTTCAGTGGTTAGATGATTGTGAGAAGATCTCTACAGAACCGAAAACTAGGTTTACCTCAACTCTTGTTTTGACTCTACCAAAGGGTTCTGATGGTTACGTGATTTATTTTGATGCATCCAGAGTCGGCATAGGTTGTGTGTTATGCTTCTAGAAAACTTAAGGTGCATGACAAGAACTATCTGATTCATGACCTCGAGCTTGGAGCGGTGGTGTTTGCACTTAATATTTGGAGGCATTACATGTATGGTGTTCTTGTAGAGGTGTTCACAGACTATAAGAGCCTTCAGTATGTATTCACCTAAAAAGAGTTGAATCTTCCCCAGAGAGTATTTCTTGAGTTCGTCAAGTATATTGGCATGAGTGTGAATTACCATAATTTTAAGGGAAATATAGTAGTAGATGCCCTTAGAATATTATCTATGGGTAGTGTAGCACATGTTGAGGAATTAAGTAAAGAACTAGCGAAGGATGTTCATAGGCTTGCTCGATTGGGAGCTAACCTTATGAGCATATGAGACAGTGGTGTAACAGTTCATAATGGGGGAGAATCTTTATTGGTAGGGGAGATTAAGGAAAAGTAATACAGTGATCAAATCTTTCTTGAACTTAAGGATGCAATCCATAATCATAGAGTAGATGTTTTCTCATAAGGGGGAGATGGTGTACTTCGTTATCATTGTAGATTGTTTGTTCCTGATGTGGGTGACTTGAGACGACACATTATTGCATAAGCCCATAACTCCAAATATTTTATTCATCCAGGTGTCACTAATATGTACCATGATACGCGAGAAGTATATTTGTGGAATGGTATAAAAAGGGATACAATAGATTTTGTGGGTAAGTGCCCCAATTGACAGAATTCAAGGTAGAACATAAGAAACCAGGAGGTATGACTCAAGAGATTCACATTCCTACTTGGAAATTTCAAGTGATCAACATGAACTTCATCATAGGTTTACCTCGTACTCACAAACAGCACAACTCCATTTAGGTGATAGTTCATAAAGTCACTACGTCCTCGCACTTTTTGGTAGTCAAGACTAAAGATTCTGTAGAGGACTACGCCAATTTGTACATTAATGAGATAGTTAGGTTGCATGGGGTTCCTTTGTCTATCATATGAGATAGAGGTCTTGTGTTTACCTCTCATTTTTGGAAGTACTTTTAGAAAGTCCTTAGCATTCAGGTTAATCTTAGCATTGTATTTCATCCGTAGACGGATTGACATGCAAAGTGTACCCTTAAGACTCTAGAAAATATTTTGAGAGCTTGTGTGATCGATTTCAAGGGTAGTTTAGATGATAACCTTTCTCTTATTGAGTTCTCCTACAATAATAGCTACAATTTCATCATTCAGATAACCCCTTATGAGGCATTGTATGGGCGTAGATGTAGATATCCATTTGGTTGGTTTGAAGTAGGTGAATTAGCTTTGATAGAACCAGATTCCGTCCATTATGCTATGGAGAAAGTGCAACTCATTAGCGATAGACTTAAGACAACGCAGAGTTTCCAAATATCTTATGAAGATGTAAGGAGAAGGTAACTAATGTTCCAAGTTGATGATTGGGTTTTTCCAATAGTGTGTCCTGTGAAAGAGATGATGAGAATTTGCAATAAAGGGAAGCTTAGTCCCATATATGTAGGCCCTTACCGGATCTTGAAAATGATTTGTAAAGTTTCTTATGATTTATAGTTGCCAGCAAGTTTAGAGCCAGTGCATCCGGTCTTTCACATCACTCTTTTGAAGAAGTGTGTGGGTGATCCAGCATTTGTAGTGACATTAGAGAGTGTGACTGTGAAAGATTGTCTTTCTTATAAGTATGTACCAGTTGAAATTCTTGATCTTCATGTTAAAAGGTTGAGAAACAAAGAAGTCGCTTCAGTCAAGGTTTTGTGGAGGAGCCACTCTGTAGAGGGAGCTACTTGGGAATTAGAAGCATTCATGAAGACTAAGTATCCTCACCTACTTTCTTCCGATTCCCCTCCAGCTTGAGGTAATAGTTCCTCTTCAGTTTTTCAGTCATTCATGCGTAAAATTGGTCTTAGCATCATTTTCCTTCAAATTTGTACTTGCATTCTTAGTGTAATTACATGTTCTTGGAACTTAGTTCAGTCAGAAATTCAGTCTTCAGTGTTTAGTGGTAGGGATTGCAGCTCCTTCCCTCCAATTCAGCTAGTTTAGTATTCATTCGAGGAAGAATATTCCAAAGGGGGAGATAATGTAATACCCCATATTCGAGAAAGGAAAAAACCTCCAGGTTCTCAAAAGTTACACGTACCACTGGAGGTAGACAACTATAGACCGTCAATGGACTGACAGCCCGTTAGTAAGCTCTATCAATAGGCTAGTTAACTTTTAAGTCCTGAGTCGCAAACGATGCTTGACAAGTATGGACCGTAAGTCGACTCATGGCCCGTCAGTCAACTCCGTTGATAGGCCAGTCAATATTCAGTCATCCATCGTCAATGACAGTCGACCGGTACAAACCATCTGTTGACTCATAGGCCGTCAGTGATCTTTGTCGATGGGCCAGTCAAATATTAGTCTTCTATCACGGACGACTGTCGACCAGTACAGACCTTCAGTTGACTCATGGTATGTCAGTCAGCTCCTTCAGTAACTCGGACAACTTTATATTTAGGGGTCTTTTGATCTTTTCCAGTTTTTGTTAACCTTTAAGCTACATCATTTAGACACTAAATTATGAGGTTTTAGTTAGTTTAATCCTAGAGACATAACTATAACTTACCTTAGTCAAATCATTAATCAAAACTTAGAAAAAATAGAGCTTGAGAGGAGAAAGGAGGTCAAAAGTCCTAATTAAAGAACGCAACAAGATTCCATTAGTTCCAGCCATGAAATAGAAAGATTTCTTTGTGGAATTTTTCAACGTGTATGTGGGATTTCACTAGTGGAGTCCTTTTGTACATTAGGTCCCTAGAATTCAGTTAGTTACTTGATTCCCTTATTATGAACAAACCTAGGGTTTCTAGAATTTCAGCAAGTTATGATCAATTACTTATGTATATGTTCCAAATTAGATTAATATGTCATAGCTGAGTTTATGGCATAAATTTGAGAACCCTAGCTTTGTTTTTCTATATTTCTTGAATTAGACATGCTAGGTCAGGTTTTTGAGTTATTCAGCTATACATGCCTCAATTATTAATGCATCATTATCATATTATTGTTGTATTTTTGCTTTGCATTTTCAATTTTGAGCTATACAGTATTAGAGAAACTTAGTCATAATGTGTTTACCACTTAATCTATTGGGATTAGAATAATACCGAGTTGGACTAGGGTTGAGTATACTCGAATAGTCCCAAAACTACAAGCTAGGTAGGTTGTAAGCCCCATCTAAGGGCATCATTTTAGTTATCATGACAACATGCCTCTACACCTTTGGCTTGGTATATTGGGTCCTATCGATGTGGCATATACATCAGACTCCACATTTAGCTCATGTGGTTTTGTTGTCAGGTATTAGTAGCTCCCAAAGTTCAGTCAGCATGTTGTAAATGTGTTCCTTGCATTTAGTTAGATCTGTATTCAGTATCTATATCATGTTCCCAATATTATACTTTCTTTTGTGCTTGTTCAGTTATCTATGACTTCAACATTTTTCTATCCTTCATGCTCAGTACCTTTCAAGTACTGACAAATAGTATGCGCTACATCTCGTCGTGATGTAGGTCCAGGTTCTAAACATTCAATTCACACTTAGATAGGTTCCCGGTCTTCTGTTCAGTAGTACTAGTGGTGACTCCTAATTCTTCGAGGACTAGTGACATATTTATCATTAACGTTTTTAAGTTTAGTTTCATTTTTTCTAGACATAGTTGAGGCATGTACCAACACTTATAGTCAGTAGAAGCCTATTTTCAGACATGGTTAGTTTCAGCTTTAGTCTTAGAGTTTGATTTTTCTTTTGTATTCAAACTATCAGTTTACATATTCAGACAATATTTGGGTATTCCCCTTCATTTTCACTATATCTTATAATTTAGCTTCCACACAGTTTTATTGTTTAGTTTATCTTTAGTATGCTTATGATTATGCTAGCAGG
Organism: Solanum sitiens; assembly: GCA_016801875.1. Lineage (NCBI taxonomy): Eukaryota > Viridiplantae > Streptophyta > Magnoliopsida > Solanales > Solanaceae > Solanum > Solanum sitiens. The sequence continues at coordinate 122,012 of JABWTJ010000882.1, read as the reverse complement.
ATTAGCTTGGGGAGACTCGTGAACCTATGTCCCGTGCCCGCGTCTATGGGGTAGCACTGGTCGTGACATCATATCTACCTAATTGGAGGAAACTAGATCTCTCCGACCAAACTCCTAAGAGTAATAAATAATGCTTACATCTACTTATTCCATATTGATAACTCTTATATACTATCTAGGCGCACATAGAACATCATAAGTTTAATTAAAACCTAGTCTAACTACATACGATATCGGTTACACTTCTTAATGCTCTTGATAATATAATTATTTAGCCACATTTATTTATCTCAAATATGGTTCATCATGCCATACTTGTAAAATTCACATTTATCAAAAAGTAACACCTTGATTCCTCACCTACTCTATGTCAAATCTACCCGATCAAATCTCAAAACTAACATCAGTGCCCTCGTGTTGCAATCATTTTTTGTATCATGACACTTGCCTCATATTCAAGCTTAGTGTAAAGTACTAAACATGGACAACAACAAATTCTCATATATTACACTTACTCACAACTACTAGGTAAAGTCAATCAGTAAAATACTAGACTCATAAAACCTTATGTTACGATCCAAAAATGCGCGTGATGGCACTCGTTTTATCCCACCAAGACAAATCAGCCTAAAACTCAACTATTACAATAAGATACGGAAAATTTACTATCAACTTAAATTATATCCCTAAAACCTGGTTGTCACGTGTACAAGCCTCTAAAGTATTACAATTGAATTAAAAGAAAATATAAGTCTTATCTGACATTGTTTGTAGAGTAGAACACAATCATAAACAGGAGTAAGAAGGTCTGCTGAGATGACAAACAACTACCTCTCAAATATCCAAGAAGCCTCAGACAATGAGAAGAGAAAATGTCACAAAGGTCTAGGCTAATAACCTACAAAAAATTGTAGAAGCAAGGGGTGAGTTCCAAACCCCATGGTACTCAGCAAGTAAACCGCTAAACACAAGTTAAGGGGATAAAATATGGATACTCCTTATACCCCAACCGAACCTCCACCACTACAACCTGCATCAAACAAGCCCAACCTAACAATTCACCATTTACAAGGACATATCTCAACAACATCATTCAACAATCTCATATTCTTAACAACAAGCTCAATATTCATCAATTACAGCCTCCACAAAAGGCGCTCACAATATCAGCAACACAAAAGATCAAGTTCATCAAATAGAGGTAATCAAATATCAAGTACTTTCCAACAATCAATAAAATACATAATCATAAAGAATGAAGGATGTCATGAGATGCAATGCAATATGACACCATGAAACGATATGCCTAAAAATACCAAGTACTCTCTCAACCATATATACATGATACTTCTCGGAAATACATCGAGAGTTCATGACCCATGGGGGACTTGCGAGGTACATATACCGACACAGACGATCTCCACGTGTCTGTGCGGACGATCTCAACGCACTATCATAATTCAAACAAATTTAGCACAGACAATCTCCACGTGCCCAAATAATCATAACTCAATCTCAACACGGACGATCTCCATGTATTAGATCTTTACTCATACGCAATCTCATGTCAATGCAAGTGCACAATATGATATCAAATAAAGGGGATGATGAAGCATCTCAATAAAACAAATATCGCTATGACATATAATCACCTCAGTTATTACAATTATACGGTTTAGTAAAGAACATAATCACACATAATAAATCAAGTCAATAATATATTAGCTAATGCCCATATGCTTTGGCATTCTCGTATTACAATCAACATTCTATAGTAATAAACTTTGCCTTTATACGACCGGTACTCGTACCATTCTCAACCCATCACACACAAACAATTAATCACATTACCCTTTTATAACCCCTTTTTCATCATTATTTAGAATAAATAAATGTGGACAAGTTAACCCATCACCAAGTCTCATTACTCTAAAACACATACCACAAGGAAATACATGAATTTCATACACTTAACAAGAGTTTAGAAATTCACTTGCCTCAATTAATCAACAATTCACTCCGGAACTTGAGCCTTCCCTTTTGGTTGAGCTTCCTAACCAATGCAATCTATCCAAATACATAATCGCGATAAGATTTTGAAACTAGCAACACCCATATTACTATAGGTTTAGTCTAGACCCAAAAACTCACTCAAATTTATAATCAATTTCCTTATCTTACTAATATGTCAATTCTCGCATTTTTCAAATTTCAAGCCTAGGGTTCAGTTCTAATTTCTCCATATATCATCAATCCAATGATACTCATATAATTTTATATCATTGTATTTAATTACTTATCTCAATATAGCAAAACTTGAATTGTAATGTAATAAGTATTAAAAGAAAAGAAAAGAAACAAATAACCAACTCGTTCCATCGCATGCAGATTGTAGAACCGTACTCCCAATCAATGATATTTCCTTGTATGTTATTTCAACCCCCTATGATTAGCCTATAATCATTATCTAATTATTACTCTTCTACCAATATAATATAATTTCCTAGAGAATTCAAATAACAACACCTTAGTTTCTTTTCCTTAACAAAATTATGAACTAACAACTAACAAACAGAAAGTAATAAACTAAGGGATGAGAATTATCAACCAAGAGACACATAAACAGAGTGCTTTAGTGATTAAACCTAAACAGTGAACACCATTGACTCTTTTTAAAAGTAATAATCACAAAAAATTTTACCTGAAATAGACTCCGCAAGGGTTTCTTATTTTTTTCTGGGGTTTACCAAGTTATATCAGAAATTGTTAAACCTCAATTAAATTATTTTAATTTATGGGTCATACATGGTGTTAAATAAAATAATGGACTTAGCCCATTTGTCACCAATTAAAATCAATTATTTAAAAATCACCCACCTAAACAATCATAATTAACAAATAGCTCAAAAACAATTCAAACCAACTTCACCAATTGATCAAATTATTAACTTATGCAATTATCAAAAGGGGTAAAATATTAATTTTTATGATAGTTTTCAAAAATGATTTTTACGGGTCATTACACCTTATGAAAAAATAGTTGATTCTTGCCTCATAGTCTATGTAATTAAAACCTATCAACATATTCTCTTTCACAACCTACATAATATAAACCAACTCCTTATAAATCATTTTCCAACTGGTTCTATCATCTTCTGAATATCAAGGACTCTCCCTTCGAAAATCATAAGTCTAACCCTGATCCATTACCTCATGAATACTCTACTCTTCTATTCAACACATATATTTTATATATATTAACGTAATGAAACATCAATATAAACTCACTTCTTGTTAACGTAGACTCTAATTCATCCTAACGACTAACTACTCTTCTAACTTCTATCATGAAATCCAAAAAATATTACTGCTCCTTAGCCCACACAAAAGGGAAAAACTCCTCATTAATGACTTCCTAGGTACATACGTACAACTTACATACTCTACTCAATACCTATCCCCATGTCTTAAGTTTCTACACTTCCAAATGCATAATTTTAACTATGGACACTTCTACAATAATTGGTTTATACTATTGGAAATTGCACTATGAATCATGCAACATGACTATTCAAGCTCTTTAAAACATACTTTCCTCTTAAAGGGTGTACGTAAAACAAGGTTTGGAGAAGATAATCTAAGAGCACGTCTCTTTTGGCTCAAGCGCATGATTCATATGATTAACGGTGCATTCCTTCACATCAATACACTTAATGCAAAATTATAGGCTTCTCTCAAGCCCCTCTACAATCTCTTGACCTTCTAAAGATTTTATTTGGGAGAAACTCTTTAATATATATATATATATATATATATATATATATATATATATATATATATATATATATATATATATATATATATATATATATATATATATATATATATATATATATATATACACCAAGACTCACAAGCCCCAATATATAAAATAACCTTACTATCGGATGACATTGTAGTATATAGAAGAGATGAAAATAGGAGAAAGTTGAGGATGATAATAATTTAACTTGTAATATAATAATATCAAATTAAAATACTCAATATTTTATAGATGACAATTCAATAAACCTTTTTGGTGAAAAGTTAACGCTTATTCTAGCTAGTTTGTATACAATATTTTTAATACTAAATCATACAATTCACTACAACTTTTTACCTATAAAATAGTATATATAATTAATGTTAAATGTATTGGAAATTTTATAACATTTTAATTTAGTTAAGGATATGTTAATAAAACATTGCATTTTGGAGTTCTTCACTCTTTATATTAAATGATATGATATGTGAATGCTGAAATAATGTATATGTGAAACTTTTTGGTGTTTGTTGAGTTCCGCAATTGAATTTAATCATGTTAATTGTATTAATTTTTATTTCATCCATGTTAAGTTCAGGCCCAAATTAATAGTAAAAAATATATTTATAGTTTTTTTAAAAAAAGAACTCAGTTTTTTTGTTTTCAATTTTGTTTTTCTTGTTTTAATAATATGAATTTGACATTTTGTAAGGACTTAAATACGGAATCATATACGAAAGTCGGTAACAAATGTATAAAAATAAATAAATTTTGTTTGTACGATTGATTAATTGATGCACGTTCAAGATTAAGTCTCAACCACGCCTCTATAAATTGGTCCTCCTTTAACCCTAAGGTGTTTAGAAAATTCTCCACATTTTTCCTTTTCCACTAATTGTGGTAACATAAGGATTGAATAAAGAGGTAGAAATCTATTTTTAACTAAAACTTCCGCTCTCTTCATGATAATGTCTTCAGGTATGTTATGGTTGTATAACTTCAATTAGACTAAAAGCATGATAATTCATTTATAAGCAACTAACAAACAGAAAGTAATAAACTAAGGGATGAGAATTATCAACCAAGAGACACGTAAACAGAGTGCTTTAGTGATTAAACCTAAACACTGAACACCATCGACTCTTTCTAAAAGTAATAATCACAAAAAAATTTACCTGAAATAGACACCGCAAGGGTTTCTTATTCTTTTCTGGGTTTACCAAGTTATATCAGAAATTGTTAAACCTCAATTAAATTATTTTAATTTATGGGTCATACATGGTATTAAATAAAATAATGAAAGGGCCATTTGTCACCAATTAAAATCAATTATTTAAAAATCACCCACCTAAACAATCATAATTAACAAATAGCTCAAAAAATTTTCAAACCAACTTCACCAATTGATCAAAATTAACTTATGCAATTATCAAAAGGGGTAAAATATTATTTTTTATGATAGTTTTCAAAAATGATTTTTACGGGTCATTACACCTTATGAAAAAATAGTTGATTCTTGCCTCATAGTCTATGTAATTAAAACCTATCAACATATTCTCTTTCACAACCTACATAATATATACCAACTCCTTATAAATCATTTTCCAATTGGTTCTATCATCTTCTGAATATCAAGGACTCTCCCTTCAAAAATCATATGTCTAACTCTGATCTATTACCTCATGAATACTCTACTCTTCTATTCAACACATATATATTATATATATTAACGTAATGAAACATCAATATAAACTCACTTCTTGTTAACGTAGACTCTAATTCATCCTAACAACTAACTACTCTTCTAACTTCTATCATGAAATCCACAAAATATACTACTCCTTAGCCCACACATAGGGGAAAAACTCCTCATTAATGACTTCCTAGGTACATAGGTACAACTTACATACTCTACTCAATACCTATCCCCATCTCTTTAGTTACTACACTTCCAAATGCATAATTTTAACTATGGACACTTCTACAATAACTGGCTTATACTATTGGAAATTAAACTATCAATCATGCAACATGACTATTCAAGCTCTTTAAAACATACTTTCCTCTTAAAGGGTGTAACGTAAAACAAGGTTTGGAGAAGATAATCTACGAGCACGTCTCTTTTGGCTCAAACGCATGATTCATATGATTAACAGTGCATTCTTTCACATCAATACACTTAATGAAAAATTATAGGCTTTTCTCAAGCCCCTCTAAAATCTCTTGACCTTCTAAAGACTTTATTTGAGAGAAACTCTTTAATATATATATATATATATACATATATATATATATATATATATATATATATATATTTATATATATATACACACCAAGACTCACAAGCCCCAATATATAAAATAACCTTACTATCGGATGACATTGTAGTATATAGAAGAGATGAAAATAGGATAAAGTTGAGGATGATAATAATTTAACTTGTAATATAATAATATCAAATTAAAATACTCAATATTTTATAGATGACAATTCAATAAACCTTTTTGGTGAAAAGTTAACGCTTATTCTAGGTAGTTTCTATACAATATTTTTAATACCAAATCATACAATTCACTCCAACTTTTTACCTATAAAATAGTATATATAATTAATGTTAAATGTATGGGAAATTTTATAACATTTTAATTTAGTTAAGGATATGTTAATAAAACATTGCATTTTGGAGTTCGTCACTCTTTATATTAAATGATATGATATGTGAATGCTGAAATAATGTATATGTGAAACTTTTTGGTGTTTGTTGAGTTCCGCAATTGAATTTAAGCATGTTAATTGTATTAATTTTTATTTTATCCATGTTAAGTTCAGGCCCAAATTAATAGTAAAAAATATATTTATAGTTTTTTTAAAAAAAGAACTCAGTTTTTTTGTTTTCAATTTTGTTTTTCTTGTTTTAATAATATGAATTTGACATTTTGTAAGGACTTAAATACGGAATCATATACGAAAGTCGGTAACAAATGTATAAAAATAAATAAATTTTGTTTGTACGATTGATTAATTGATGCACGTTCAAGATTAAGTCTCAACCACGCCTCTATAAATTGGTCCTCCTTTAACCCTAAGGTGTTTAGAAAATTCTCCACATTTTTCCTTTTCCACTAATTGTGGTAACATAAGGATTGAATAAAGAGGTAGAAATCTATTTTTAACTAAAACTTCCGCTCTCTTCATGATAATGTCTTCAGGTATGTTATGGTTGTATAACTTCAATTAGACTAAAAGCATGATAATTCATTTATAAGCAACTAACAAACAGAAAGTAATAAACTAAGGGATGAGAATTATCAACCAAGAGACACGTAAACAGAGTGCTTTAGTGATTAAACCTAAACACTGAACACCATCGACTCTTTCTAAAAGTAATAATCACAAAAAAATTTACCTGAAATAGACACCGCAAGGGTTTCTTATTCTTTTCTGGGTTTACCAAGTTATATCAGAAATTGTTAAACCTCAATTAAATTATTTTAATTTATGGGTCATACATGGTATTAAATAAAATAATGAAAGGGCCATTTGTCACCAATTAAAATCAATTATTTAAAAATCACCCACCTAAACAATCATAATTAACAAATAGCTCAAAAAATTTTCAAACCAACTTCACCAATTGATCAAAATTAACTTATGCAATTATCAAAAGGGGTAAAATATTATTTTTTATGATAGTTTTCAAAAATGATTTTTACGGGTCATTACACCTTATGAAAAAATAGTTGATTCTTGCCTCATAGTCTATGTAATTAAAACCTATCAACATATTCTCTTTCACAACCTACATAATATATACCAACTCCTTATAAATCATTTTCCAATTGGTTCTATCATCTTCTGAATATCAAGGACTCTCCCTTCGAAAATCATATGTCTAACTCTGATCTATTACCTCATGAATACTCTACTCTTCTATTCAACACATATATTTATATATATTAACGTAATGAAACATCAATATAAACTCACTTCTTGTTAACGTAGACTCTAATTCATCCTAACAACTAACTACTCTTCTAACTTCTATCATGAAATCCACAAAATATACTACTCCTTAGCCCACACATAAGGGAAAAACTCCTCATTAATGACTTCCTAGGTACATAGGTACAACTTACATACTCTACTCAATACCTATCCCCATCTCTTAAGTTACTACACTTCCAAATGCATAATTTTAACTATGGACACTTCTACAATAACTGGCTTATACTATTGGAAATTGCACTATCAATCATGCAACATGACTATTCAAGCTCTTTAAAACATACTTTCCTCTTAAAGGGTGTAACGTAAAACAAGGTTTGGAGAAGATAATCTACGAGCACGTCTCTTTTGGCTCAAACGCATGATTCATATGATTAACAGTGCATTCTTTCACATCAATACACTTAATGCAAAATGATAGGCTTCTCTCAAGCCCCTCTACAATCTCTTGACCTTCTAAAGACGTTATTTGAGAGAAACTCTTTAATATATATATATATATATATATATATATATATATATATATATATATATACCAAGACTCACAAGCCCCAATATATAAAATAACCTTACTATCGCATGACATTGTAGTATATAGAAGAAATGAAAATAGGAGAAAGTTGAGGATGATAATAATTTAACTTGTAATATAATAATATCAAATTAAAATACTCAATATTTTATAGATGACAATTCAATAAACCTTTTTGGTGAAAAGTTAACGCTTATTCTAGGTAGTTTCTATACAATATTTTTAATACCAAATCATACAATTCACTCCAACTTTTTACCTATAAAATAGTATATATAATTAATGTTAAATGTATGGGAAATTTTATAACATTTTAATTTAGTTAAGGATATGTTAATAAAACATTGCATTTTGGAGTTATTCACTCTTTATATTAAATGATATGATATGTGAATGCTGAAATAATGTATATGTGAAACTTTTTGGTGTTTGTTGAGTTCCGCAATTGAATTTAAGCATGTTAATTGTATTAATTTTTATTTTATCCATGTTAAGTTCAGGCCCAAATTAATAGTAAAAAATATATTTATAGTTTTTTTAAAAAAAGAACTCAGTTTTTTTGTTTTCAATTTTGTTTTTCTTGTTTTAATAATATGAATTTGACATTTTGTAAGGACTTAAATACGGAATCATATACGAAAGTCGGTAACAAATGTATAAAAATAAATAAATTTTGTTTGTACGATTGATTAATTGATGCACGTTCAAGATTAAGTCTCAACCACGCCTCTATAAATTGGTCCTCCTTTAACCCTAAGGTGTTTAGAAAATTCTCCACATTTTTCCTTTTCCACTAATTGTGGTAACATAAGGATTGAATAAAGAGGTAGAAATCTATTTTTAACTAAAACTTCCGCTCTCTTCATGATAATGTCTTCAGGTATGTTATGGTTGTATAACTTCAATTAGACTAAAAGCATGATAATTCATTTATAAGCAACTAACAAACAGAAAGTAATAAACTAAGGGATGAGAATTATCAACCAAGAGACACGTAAACAGAGTGCTTTAGTGATTAAACCTAAACACTGAACACCATCGACTCTTTCTAAAAGTAATAATCACGAAAACATTTACCTGAAATAGACGCCGCAAGGGTTTCTTATTCTTTTCTGGGGTTTACCAAGTTATATCAGAAATTGTTAAACCTCAATTAAATTATTTTAATTTATGGGTCATACATGGTATTAAATAAAATAATGAAAGGGCCATTTGTCACCAATTAAAATCAATTATTTAAAAATCACCCACCTAAACAATCATAATTAACAAATAGCTCAAAAAAAATTCAAACCAACTTCACCAATTGATCAAAATCAACTTATGCAATTATCAAAAGGGGTAAAATATTAATTTTTATGATAGTTTTCAAAAATGATTTTTACGGGTCATTACACCTTATGAAAAAATAGTTGATTCTTGCCTCATAGTCTATGTAATTAAAACCTATCAACATATTCTCTTTCACAACCTACATAATATATACCAACTCCTTATAAATCATTTTCCAATTGGTTCTATCATCTTCTGAATATCAAGGACTCTCCCTTCGAAAATCATAAGTCTAACTCTGATCTATTACCTCATGAATACTCTACTCTTCTATTCAACACATATATTTTATATATATTAACGTACTGAAACATCAATATAAACTCACTTCTTGTTAACGTAGACTCTAATTCATCCTAACAACTAACTACTCTTCTAACTTCTATCATGAAATCCACAAAATATACTACGCCTTAGCCCACACATAAGGGAAAAACTCCTCATTAATGACTTCCTAGGTACATAGGTACAACTTACATACTCTACTCAATACCTATCCCCATCTCTTAAGTTACTACACTTCCAAATGCATAATTTTAACTATGGACACTTCTACAATAACTGGCTTATACTATTGGAAATTGCACTATCAATCATGCAACATGACTATTCAAGCTCTTTAAAACATACTTTCCTCTTAAAGGGTGTAACGTAAAACAAGGTTTGGAGAAGATAATCTAAGAGCACGTTTCTTTTGGCTCAAACGCATGATTCATATGATTAACAGTGCATTCTTTCACATCAATACACTTAATGCAAAATGATAGGCTTCTCTCAAGCCCCTCTACAATCTCTTGACCTTCTAAAGACTTTATTTGAGAGAAACTCTTTAATATATATATATATATATATATATATATATATATATATATATATATATACCAAGACTCACAAGCCCCAATATATAAAATAACCTTACTATCGCATGACATTGTAGTATATAGAAGAAATGAAAATAGGAGAAAGTTGAGGATGATAATAATTTAACTTGTAATATAATAATATCAAATTAAAATACTCAATATTTTATAGATGACAATTCAATAAACCTTTTTGGTGAAAAGTTAACGCTTATTCTAGCTAGTCTCTATACAATATTTTTAATACTAAATCATACAATTCACTCCAACTTTTTACCTATAAAATAGTATATATAATTAATGTTAAATGTATTGAAAATTTTATAACATTTTAATTTAGTTAAGGATATGTTAATAAAATATTGCATTTTGGAGTTCTTCACTCTTTATATTAAATGATATGATATGTGAATGCTGAAATAATGTATATGTGAAACTTTTTGGTGTTTGTTGAGTTTTGCAATTGAATTTAATCATGTTAATTGTATTAATTTTTATTTTATCCATGTTAAGTTCAGGCCCAAATTAATAGTAAAAAATATATTTATAGTTTTTTTAAAAAAAGAACTCAGTTTTTTTGTTTTCAATTTTGTTTTTCTTGTTTTAATATTATGAATTTGACATTTTTTAAGGACTTAAATACGGAATCATATACGAAAGTCGGTAACAAATGTATAAAAATAAATAAATTTTGTTTGTACGATTGATTAATTGATGCACGTTCAAGATTAAGTCTCAACCACGCCTCTATAAATTGGTCCTCCTTTAACCCTAAGGTGTTTAGAAAATTCTCCACATTTTTCCTTTTCCACTAATTGTGGTAACATAAGGATTGAATAAAGAGGTAGAAATCTATTTTTAACTAAAACTTCCGCTCTCTTCATGATAATGTCTTCAGGTATGTTATGGTTGTATAACTTCAATTAGACTAAAAGCATGATAATTCATTTAAAAACTACTAACAAACAGAAAGTAATAAACTAAGGGATGAGAATTATCAACCAAGAGACACGTAAACAGAGTGCTTTAGTGATTAAACCTAAACACTGAACACCATCGACTCTTTCTAAAAGTAATAATCACGAAAAAATTTACCTGAAATAGACGCCGCAAGGGTTTCTTATTCTTTTCTGGGGTTTACCAAGTTATATCAGAAATTGTTAAACCTCAATTAAATTATTTTAATTTATGGGTCATACATGGTATTAAATAAAATAATGAAAGGGCCATTTGTCACCAATTAAAATCAATTATTTAAAAATCACCCACCTAAACAATCATAATTAACAAATAGCTCAAAAAAAATTCAAACCAACTTCACCAATTGATCAAAATCAACTTATGCAATTATCAAAAGGGGTAAAATATTAATTTTTATGATAGTTTTCAAAAATGATTTTTACGGGTCATTACACCTTATGAAAAAATAGTTGATTCTTGCCTCATAGTCTATGTAATTAAAACCTATCAACATATTCTCTTTCACAACCTACATAATATATACCAACTCCTTATAAATCATTTTCCAATTGGTTCTATCATCTTCTGAATATCAAGGACTCTCCCTTCAAAAATCATATGTCTAACTCTGATCTATTACCTCATGAATACTCTACTCTTCTATTCAACACATATATATTATATATATTAACGTAATGAAACATCAATATAAACTCACTTCTTGTTAACGTAGACTCTAATTCATCCTAACAACTAACTACTCTTCTAACTTCTATCATGAAATCCACAAAATATACTACTCCTTAGCCCACACATAGGGGAAAAACTCCTCATTAATGACTTCCTAGGTACATAGGTACAACTTACATACTCTACTCAATACCTATCCCCATCTCTTTAGTTACTACACTTCCAAATGCATAATTTTAACTATGGACACTTCTACAATAACTGGCTTATACTATTGGAAATTAAACTATCAATCATGCAACATGACTATTCAAGCTCTTTAAAACATACTTTCCTCTTAAAGGGTGTAACGTAAAACAAGGTTTGGAGAAGATAATCTACGAGCACGTCTCTTTTGGCTCAAACGCATGATTCATATGATTAACAGTGCATTCTTTCACATCAATACACTTAATGAAAAATTATAGGCTTTTCTCAAGCCCCTCTAAAATCTCTTGACCTTCTAAAGACTTTATTTGAGAGAAACTCTTTAATATATATATATATATATACATATATATATATATATATATATATATATATATATTTATATATATATACACACCAAGACTCACAAGCCCCAATATATAAAATAACCTTACTATCGGATGACATTGTAGTATATAGAAGAGATGAAAATAGGATAAAGTTGAGGATGATAATAATTTAACTTGTAATATAATAATATCAAATTAAAATACTCAATATTTTATAGATGACAATTCAATAAACCTTTTTGGTGAAAAGTTAACGCTTATTCTAGGTAGTTTCTATACAATATTTTTAATACCAAATCATACAATTCACTCCAACTTTTTACCTATAAAATAGTATATATAATTAATGTTAAATGTATGGGAAATTTTATAACATTTTAATTTAGTTAAGGATATGTTAATAAAACATTGCATTTTGGAGTTCGTCACTCTTTATATTAAATGATATGATATGTGAATGCTGAAATAATGTATATGTGAAACTTTTTGGTGTTTGTTGAGTTCCGCAATTGAATTTAAGCATGTTAATTGTATTAATTTTTATTTTATCCATGTTAAGTTCAGGCCCAAATTAATAGTAAAAAATATATTTATAGTTTTTTTAAAAAAAGAACTCAGTTTTTTTGTTTTCAATTTTGTTTTTCTTGTTTTAATAATATGAATTTGACATTTTGTAAGGACTTAAATACGGAATCATATACGAAAGTCGGTAACAAATGTATAAAAATAAATAAATTTTGTTTGTACGATTGATTAATTGATGCACGTTCAAGATTAAGTCTCAACCACGCCTCTATAAATTGGTCCTCCTTTAACCCTAAGGTGTTTAGAAAATTCTCCACATTTTTCCTTTTCCACTAATTGTGGTAACATAAGGATTGAATAAAGAGGTAGAAATCTATTTTTAACTAAAACTTCCGCTCTCTTCATGATAATGTCTTCAGGTATGTTATGGTTGTATAACTTCAATTAGACTAAAAGCATGATAATTCATTTATAAGCAACTAACAAACAGAAAGTAATAAACTAAGGGATGAGAATTATCAACCAAGAGACACGTAAACAGAGTGCTTTAGTGATTAAACCTAAACACTGAACACCATCGACTCTTTCTAAAAGTAATAATCACAAAAAAATTTACCTGAAATAGACACCGCAAGGGTTTCATATTCTTTTCTGGGTTTACCAAGTTATATCAGAAATTGTTAAACCTCAATTAAATTATTTTAATTTATGGGTCATACATGGTATTAAATAAAATAATGAAAGGGCCATTTGTCACCAATTAAAATCAATTATTTAAAAATCACCCACCTAAACAATCATAATTAACAAATAGCTCAAAAAATTTTCAAACCAACTTCACCAATTGATCAAAATTAACTTATGCAATTATCAAAAGGGGTAAAATATTATTTTTTATGATAGTTTTCAAATATGATTTTTACGGGTCATTACACCTTATGAAAAAATAGTTGATTCTTGCCTCATAGTCTATGTAATTAAAACCTATCAACATATTCTCTTTCACAACCTACATAATATATACCAACTCCTTATAAATCATTTTCCAATTGGTTCTATCATCTTCTGAATATCAAGGACTCTCACTTCGAAAATCATAAGTCTAACTCTGATCTATATTTTATATATATTAACGTAATGAAACATCAATATAAACTCACTTCTTGTTAACGTAGACTCTAATTCATCCTAACAACTAACTACTCTTCTAACTTCTATCATGAAATCCACAAAATATACTACTCCTTAGCCCACACATAAGGGAAAAACTCCTCATTAATGACTTCCTAGGTACATAGGTACAACTTACATACTCTACTCAATACCTATCCCCATCTCTTAAGTTACTACACTTCCAAATGCATAATTTTAACTATGGACACTTCTACAATAACTGGCTTATACTATTGGAAATTAAACTATCAATCATGCAACATGACTATTCAAGCGCTTTAAAACATACTTTCCTCTTAAAGGGTGTAACGTAAAACAAGGTTTGGAGAAGATAATCTAAGAGCACGTCTCTTTTGGCTCAAACGCATGATTCATATGATTAACAGTGCATTCTTTCACATCAATACACTTAATGAAAAATGATAGGCTTCTCTCAAGCCCCTCTACAATCTCTTGACCTTCTAAAGACGTTATTTGAGAGAAACTCTTTAATATATATATATATATATATATATATATATATATATATATATATATATACCAAGACTCACAAGCCCCAATATATAAAATAACCTTACTATCGCATGACATTGTAGTATATAGAAGAAATGAAAATAGGAGAAAGTTGAGGATGATAATAATTTAACTTGTAATATAATAATATCAAATTAAAATACTCAATATTTTATAGATGACAATTCAATAAACCTTTTTGGTGAAAAGTTAACGCTTATTC
Organism: Solanum sitiens; assembly: GCA_016801875.1. Classification (NCBI taxonomy): domain Eukaryota; kingdom Viridiplantae; phylum Streptophyta; class Magnoliopsida; order Solanales; family Solanaceae; genus Solanum; species Solanum sitiens. The sequence continues at coordinate 106,861 of JABWTJ010000882.1, read as the reverse complement.
TAGCTAGTCTCTATACAATATTTTTAATACTAAATCATACAATTCACTCCAACTTTTTACCTATAAAATAGTATATATAATTAATGTTAAATGTATTGAAAATTTTATAACATTTTAATTTAGTTAAGGATATGTTAATAAAATATTGCATTTTGGAGTTCTTCACTCTTTATATTAAATGATATGATATGTGAATGCTGAAATAATGTATATGTGAAACTTTTTGGTGTTTGTTGAGTTTTGCAATTGAATTTAATCATGTTAATTGTATTAATTTTTATTTTATCCATGTTAAGTTCAGGCCCAAATTAATAGTAAAAAATATATTTATAGTTTTTTTAAAAAAAGAACTCAGTTTTTTTGTTTTCATTTTTGTTTTTCTTGTTTTAATAATATGAATTTGACATTTTGTAAGGACTTAAATACGGAATCATATACGAAAGTCGGTAACAAATGTATAAAAATAAATAAATTTTGTTTGTACGATTGATTAATTGATGCACGTTCAAGATTAAGTCTCAACCACGCGTCTATAAATTTTTCCTCCTTTAACCCTAAGGTGTTTAGAAAATTCTCCATATTTTTCCTTTGCCACTAATTGTGGTAACATAAGGATTGAATAAAGAGGTAGAAATCTATTTTTAACTGAATCTTCCGCTCTCTTCATGATAATGTCTTCAGGTATGTTATGTTTCTATAACTTCAATTAGACTAAAAACAAGATAATTCATTTAAAAACAACAACAAAATAATTGATGTCCTTCCTTAAAAATATAGTAGTAGAAATAACAATAAAAACAAATATTGTTTCCAAAATTTATGATTCTGCTAGATCCATCTCAATACTAATGATAAATCACGCTTCGTAACACCCCAGAATTCACAAAAAAAAGTTTTAGGGTTGGAGGTTGTGTCTACGGTTCCCATCTACGGACCATACAAGCATATATGGGACATAGATAGAAACCGTAGGAATAGGGGAAATACATTTTCAAATAAAGTCCCAGTATCCCTTTTTATGGTTCACCGGGATGGCATGCCATCGTATGTACGAGTCATAGAAAGGTCTCTAGCTTAATGATATTTCAAGGTGTACAATTGATTAATACAATTGGTGTCTATGGTCTATAGGAAGACCTAGGAGCTGTAGACAAGGTCCGTCAAAAGTTTGTTCAAAATCTTGTTTTTGAACTTTTCTAAGTTTGACCAGTACAGTACGTAGAAAGTCCTATTGACCATCAGTCCAAACTGTATAGATGATTCAACATTTAATTTTCAAGGGCTTTTAGTTCTTTTTCATAATTGTTTTAAATCAAAACTATGTCATTTTATCTTCTACCCTAAGCCATATGTAAGGTCTTTAGGACCTAAAACTACAAATTTCAACCCCATTCTTCTAATTTCCCTAAACCTAGCCAAATTCATCCTCCCCAAATTTACTCTACATAATGAAGAAGAAGAAGATCTAGGGTTCAATTCAAGTCTCCAATTCACCATCTTTCTTGAGCTTTTGACTAGAAATTATGTTGGTATTCAAACATGGAATCCATTTTTCATCATGTCTCCAAAGGTTCTAATTTGTAAATCTCAAATTTAATTGCATGAGTTAGGGTTTCAATTCAATCTTCATGAGTTTCATCAGATTATGATTTATTATTGTTGATTAATTCATTCAATGCATTATTTAATTTTAATACATGATATTTTGTTGAAATTACATTGACTCCTGCCTAAATCGTGTTTTTTCAACTATAAACCTATGACAAACCAATTAATCTATGAATTATGAATTCTGAATATATGTAATTTTTATGAAATGATTATAAATTATTAAGGGATGTTCTGAAAGGAAAGTATCAATGTCATTATGAAAGGATTTCTCACTTACTACAATAATCATTATATTTAAAGGTATTACTCACATATAAATTCACATTGGTGAAAAGTTTTCTCATCCATGTTGAATTAGGTTTAAGGAGTTATTCTATGTTTTGATATTAAAATTATGTCAACTGTAATTGATCATTGCGTTTGCTATGTTATATTGATATTTTACGTCTGTTGGAATTTAGGGTTAGCATTGTGAGGGATTTACAGTGGAGGATCAAATAGGGTAGTCTCTAGTATCAACCTCTAGTCCCAGACTATGTGCCCTCATAGGGTTGTCTTAAATGTCCTAGCTAGTGGATCCACTTTAGCAAATGATAATATGTACGAATTCTACCTGGGCAAGTAGATTCCCCTTCATTCAATATGAGGTATTTACAAGATTCCAAATATAGCTCTCATGGTCTTATTTTCAATTAAAGATAATATCCCATAAAATGACTATGTTTCTTCAAAGTTTTATTACGTCCCTTATGTTAATGTATTTGACTATATTTCATGATTCTCATGCCTTTTCTTCTTAAAGTCTTTAAATTTTAAAAGAAAGATCATTGCTACATGTTTAAAGTCATTCATGATATCATGTCTATGTTTGTGCATATTTCCCCATACTTAGTACATTCTATGTATTAATGCATACTTGTACTCTGGAACATGAGGACTCACCAATCTTCGAAGTCAGTGGAATTTACTATCCACGAGTATGGAAGCTAGGAGCATCGGACCCTACATTAGGTAAATAAGCTTTAACCATGGAAGACAAAAGTGAAGACCATGTCTCCTACACTAAAAACTGTACGACAACAAGAACATAGTTTCCCTTCCTTCTAAATATTTTCCCCAATTGCTTTCTCGAATCCTCTTCTATGACAATGACTTCTGCATTATTGTTCAATTACATCACAATCAATAAGTCATTAAAGTACTGTTGCTCTACTCTATTTTTGGCCATTTAATTTCCTTTTTTTCTACTTTTTCCTGCTCTTTTCCTCCTACCCAGCGTATTTATCTTCTTACTAGAAATAGAAGAATCTTGATTATTCTTTGATGAAAATGGTTCATCTTTAGCATGCAGCTCTTTCTTCAAATGGAGATTTCATATCTTGCTTCTCGCCGTTGAAGAATTATCAAGAGTTGTGTCATCTTCATTGAGATAGCCTCTTATGGGGTTAGTCAAAAACTCTTCTTTAGCCTTTTTCTCAGGTAATTTTGCACCATATTGAAAGTCGTAATCTTCATATAACATGAATGATTTGCAATATGGCAGAAAATTAGATGACAAAAAGGCCAAAGAAGAGTTTTTGGCTAACACCATAAGAGGTTATCTCTTAGAAGAGGACACAACTCTTGATAATTCACTCAGTAGGGAGAAGCAGGAAATGAAATCGACATTCGAAGACAAAGGAACTGCTAAAGATGAACCATTTTCATTATAGAATAATCAAGATTCTTTTGTCTGACATAAGAAGAGAAATAGTGGAGTAAGAGGAAAAGAGCACGAAAAAGTAGAAAAAGGAAATTAAATGGCGAAAAACAGAGTAGAGAAACAATAATTTCATGGCTTATAAATTGTGATGTATTTCAAGAAAATGCAGAAGTTGTTGTCATAGAAGAGGAGACATTAAAGAAAATGGAAAAAATTAAGAAGGAAGGCATATTATTGTCTTGTTGTCGTACTGTTTTTACAGTAGGAGACTTCTACAAGCATGTTGGAGGAACAACTTGCAAACATTATGAGTACATTCTCATGGATGAAACATGTTCTTCACTCTTGTCTTCCATTGTTAAAGCTTATTTACCTAATTTAGGGTCCGATGCTCCGATCTTCCATACTCGTGGCTAGTAAATTCCATTGACTTCGAAGATTGGTAAGTCCTCATTTTCCAAGGACCGAGATATCTTTATTGCTTTATGTAATTTCCCTTTTTAGAATTTATGTGTGATGCGTGGGTTACTTCCCAATTACTTTCTTTATGATGTATTGGATGGCTTATTGATACTTGTGTTAGACGTCCTCTTTGTCAAACTCTTTTGATATAGGAAATGCTATTATTTGAACTCTTTATCTCTATTATTTTGTATGATATGTGTTAAGTGGCTTGTGTAGGTCCTCTCGAGGTTCTATAAGACATGTTACACCTAGGGTATACTTTGAAACATTAAAACTTCAACAGATAAATATTAATTTTTCTTATAATTAGTGTATAATAATGTTATTATGATGGTTCAACATTATCAGCTATTTTAATTCATGCTCATGATTAAAAAAAGGTTCAACAACATAGATATAACATTAATGTTTAAGTTTTTGAATGATTCCTAAATTTGAAAAGTATGAACAAATATTCTGTCTATAGTATTGAGCATTTAGAAATCTCCTATCTGAATGTTAAGTGTGAGATGCTTCAGGGATAATAATAGTCTAGACAATTTCTCTATGTACTCATGAAATTAGGAGGTTTTCAAGACTAAGAAAAACACAACATTGAGAACCATAAAAGGTTAAAGGTTAGTTGTATGATTTGTATTTTTTAGGTATACAACACAGTTTGATAGTTTAAATACACAACATCTATCGATAAATCAAGTGCATCCGATATGAGTTCACTATGGAAAGTTCAAAGGAAACCTACATATCAACATGCAATTAATCTTTATTGGTATCACACATTTGTCCATATTCCTTCTTCTTATAGTCATTCCCCATTCATGTTGAAAATTTCTTAGTTTTAAAAAGTGTGAATGGGATATGAAGTTTATTTTAAAAAGATCGTGATTTTTCAGATAAGGCCACTATAAACAGTTGTTCATACTATTCTTTTGAATATAACTAGGTAATTTACCCGCGCTTCGCGCGAACATAAATAATATTTCTAAGTTTTTAAACAACCTTTCCAATAATCGACTGTCATAAGAAAAATAAAGTAAATTTTAGTAGGATTTAAGAACATTTAACTATAAATTAAATGATTTGACATTATCACATATCTTAGGTATTTTAAATATATAATAAATGATTAAAAATATATTGATATCTAATCATTTTTATCATATACATAATATATTATAATATATGTTTGATGATATAATTATCTTGTTAAAATTTAGTGATCTTTTTATGTAGCGATTAAACATATTTTTTCTATTTTTTTGTAAATGAAAATAATAGAACTGATAATTTTATGGTTAGAAAAACTCCTAGTTAAAAAAATTATATAACATTCCTTAATAATCAATATTAGTTATAAATAAGTCAAGACAGTTAAAAATGTACACCAAAAAAACATAAATAAATTGTTTTTTAAGAGAAAATATGCTTGTCTGAGGTCAAATGTTCACCAGTTTTTGTTATTTTTCCTTTATTACTCTAAAAAAATATATAGAAGGACAAAATAAATTTGAAACAAGAACAAAATAATATATTTAACCCATTTAGAAATTCATTTTTCATTACATTGCTGCTTTGAATGCCCTTCTAAATGCTTCACCAATGCAACTTTAAGACTTTTTCAGAAATATGTGTATAGCTGTTGAATTATGAAAGTACAAGTAGATCAAAATTTTGGAGTGTGCGTTAGGCCTAAGACCTAATTTTCATATGGTATCAAAGCAAGGCACGTCTCACCTGATTTTGGGGGGCCCAAAATCTAAATTGCTCAAGCACAAGATGCTAAGCATTGGGCGTGAGGTGGAGTATTAAAGAATGACAAAAGTTCCACATCATTGGTTAATGAGATGGGTGGACTCCTTATAAGGCTTGGGCAATCCTCCTCCCTTAGAGATAGCTTTTGGAGTGTGAATTAGGCCTAAGACCTAATTTTCACATCATATACATACAAAAGAAAAAATAATAAGTACAATTTCAATGAAACAACACGACATCGAGAAAAAACAAACATTAAAGGGAGTAAATAAATCATTCTAACCAGAAAAGTTTTCATGTTTTTAAATAAAATGCCTAGAAAATTGACTATCACTTCAATAAACTTTCAATCCTTAAAGTACTCATAATATACAATGATAAAATTTAGTAAAAAAATATAACAACATAAAGGAATTATGGGCATACAAAGTTATAAACTCTCAGAGGATTTTCTATAGAACACAAATCTCATCCTTGTATATATGTAAAGAAATGACGTTATTGATGAACAAATTAGGGATGTGTAAGGGTTTTTTAATTGTACTTTCAAAATTTCCATTAGAGAAAGCTTGCTTGAATAATCCATTAACATTTGTTATTTAATATGTACTAATAAATACATATAACAATAATATTGTAGAAACATAAACAAAAAATATTTAAAGCAGGTACTCAAAAATAACAATCAATAATATAAGCATAAATTAATGACCGTAAAAATATACCAGGATCTGTAATAATAAAATGAAACATAATGGAAAAACATGAGCCCACTGAATGCATAGTATCCCCTTAAGGAAATTATTTCCCCCTAGTACCCTGATTTAAAAGAATAGATCATCTTAGGAACGATTCTATTTACCATTGTCTTGATAGAAAAAAAAAAGGTGTCAGTCAGTCATTCAATAGGAGCAAAGTACACAATTATTTAATTGTTCAGACGAAGTAGAAAAAGCTCAAAAATTTTGTTGTTTTAAAATGAGAGGAAATTCATTTATTTATAGACAACAAAATGAAGTGTAAACAAATTGTTACTGACTTATCAGAAAGGTCACAACCTTTCATAAAAGTCAAAACTTTACATAAAATTCACATCTTTTCATGAAAACAAAAGGCTAATTTTAAAATTAAAATATATTAAAAGGGAATCGTGGTTTGTGTTGGCGCCACATTGGAGGGCCTACGATTCTCATAAATATATGATTTTTAAATACTTTAAGTTATCATCTAATGTTTTAAAAGCTTTCTTTGTTATGCATATTTATTATTTCTTTATATTGAATTGAGTTGAACATCCCTAAGTTGGGTGTCTTTGAGTATGCTTAAGTACTTCCTCATTGAGTAAGCTTGAGTATCTTTGAGTATTCCTTGAGTTTACTCAGTTTGAGGCAAGGTAAGTATGTTTCCTTCTATTTCAATTCAAGCTTATGTTATATTTTAATTTCTCATTGCATACTCGTACATTCAATGTACTGACGTCATGTGGCCTTCATCTTTCATGATGCAAATACAGGTAACGAGGGTCATCAACAGGCACTTCGTTAATACCACTTGTCGTCCGAGTTAGCTTTTGTAAGCCTCCTTGCTGCCGGAGGATTCCATTTGCTTTTAAGTTTTGTTAGAATGTTGTCATGACCCAAGCCTACACCCTATACGTGACCGGCATTTGAGAACCGTTATTTGTCTGCAAGTGAACCTTTATCTTAGTTGACTACTTGGGGAAGACTAACTCAAGCATCAAAACTAAAAAAATTAAAAGCAACTTACTAAATCTTAATATTTATTTGAAAATACTGAGTATTAAACATAAAGTTTATACTAAATATCTTAACCTGAATACTGTAAGACTGACCAAGATTTTTATCTATGAAGCCACTAGTATATAAACATAGGTGTGGGGAAAAGACCCATGAAACCTCAGAGCATTACGTCAAACAAATCATAAACTAGATTCCTCTAAAAGCAAGGAGGCCTCACAAAAAGTTGATAAGAGGATGATGTGATCTCAATGGGTCTCTTTTTTATGATCCTAAGTACTTGAAATTACAGCATAAACCGATGAAGTTCAAATGACATCAGGACATTAAATGTACGAGTATGTAATAGTGTTGAATAACACAAATAATTATACTGAAAGGCTGAAAATAACTCAATTGAAATATATAATAAATCATGATGAAAATAATTTAAGATTTTATTGTATGAATGCAATAATAGTAAATACTGAACTCACATGTATATATAGAAATATACTTTGCTTTAATTTATTTGGGAGTTCCTCTAATCGAAAAATACCACTATGAGTCTTGTCATGATATACCGTATTACCCACGTTGACAGAGCCTCCCTATACCTTGTCGGAGTATGGAACCCAACTTAACCGATGGATCAACTAAAACACCTTCTAGAGGCAGGTGAGGAGTCGCCCGCTTGCCGAATGATCCTATCTATGCTCACTACTACGTAGTTTAAAGTTGTGCATTGTCTGGACGCCATATCAATACTCAATACTACTATCAAAATATATATATGTATGATCATTTAAAATATTCACAGGGTTGAGATAATTACTCAAATGCCTTTTTAAGAGGTAACTGAAATGTACTCAATCTTTCTGAAAACTCTATGTACTTTTCAGAAAGTAGTACTCTTTTTTTTATGCTAAAATAGTAATTATTTCTTTTAAGGGTTAACTGAACTATTTGACTGATATGCTTTCAAAAAATTTTTATTTTCTTCTAGATAATAGTAGTTCTTTTCTTAACATGAAAATAATAATTTTGGAACTTTTTGTGTTTCCTTAAACTCTTCTCAAATTAGTAAACCCAGTGCATGAATAAATGGAAAAATAAATTCAGTGAATCATATATATATATATATATATATATATATATATATATATATATATATATATATATATAAAAGAGAACCCTAGGCCTGCCTACGTGGCACCACCACAAGCCAGATTTTTTTTTAAAATTTAATTATATAAACTAGCCTTCCTCTTTCATGAAAAGATGTGACTTTTATGAAAAGTTGTGACTTTAATAACGAGTCGTGAATCTTATGAAATGTTGTGATTTTCATGAAAGTTTATGACTTTAATGAAAAGTTGTGATTTTTATGAAAACTTGTGACTTCTGTAAAAAAAAAAGTTGTGACTTTAATGAAGAGTTGCGATCTAATGAAAAGTTGTGACTTTTATTAAAGGTTATGAACTTTCCGATGGATTACAACTTTTCTCAATAATTGTAACCTTTCTGGTAAGACACAATAAAAAGTTGTTCACACTACCCTTTGTTTTCTATAAATAGATGGACTTCCTCTAATTTTAAAACAACAAAAATTCTGATGTTCTTCTTCTTCTATCACATAATTAAATATTTGTGTATTTTTCTCCTATTGAGTGACATACTGAATCCATTGTTTTGTATCAATAAGTTGGTGAATAAAAATTTTTCATCCTAAGAGGATGTAATTCTGTAAACATATGGTATTGGAGGGGAATAGTTTTCTTAAAGGGACATTGTGCATTAGGTGGATTCAATTTTTCCTTTCTATTTCATCCTATTTTCACATATCCTGGTATATTCTTTATACTCATTAATATATGCTATTGATATTATTTGTTGTTTTTGAGTACACGTTATAAACTATATTTTTATGTTTGTGCAAAGTTATTGTCTCTGGTTATATTGAACATCTACGCATATTCAACGTACATTCATTATAGAGAAAATAATTCTTGTACTCACTTCCAAGAAATAATGTTTTGATATTCTATATTAAATTTATAGCTTAAAAGTACTATATATAAGCTTGCATATTGTCTATTTTTACATAGATATGAAATTGCTCACTTATCAATTGAAGCAATTCATTATGCAAATTCAAAAGTTATAATTGCTTTCATGTTGAAGCATATTTTTTTTTAATATGATAACGATTTTTGGAATTTTCTTCGAAGACATATATCACAATTGTATAATCTATGCAACTTAATTATTTCTTTATATTAGAAAATGTCTTGGTATATATATATATTCTTATTTACTTCGTTATTTTTCTTTTAATGTTTATTAAAGAACCAATGATTTATTATTTAGTGTAAAATTCATTCCTTAGAGGTTCTTGAGTTATGTGATAATGACAAATAATCAAATTCATGTTGGAATATTTCTAACATTTTTTTAAGAACCTATTTTTCCATTTTTTAATGTATGAATATTAGTAAAAAATTAATTCCAAAGTCAATGCAATATTTATTTTGAATTGCGAGAAGCGCGGGCAAATTAGCTAGTATTAAATAAGATCAAAGAATGGTATCATCAATTAATTCAATATTTTTCAGACATTTTAGAGTTAGCTTTCACCTAGAAATTGAGGTTTAGTTACCAAAAACTATCACCTTAAAATTTTATCAAACTAGACTTCATTAATTATTCAAAAATGTATATCATTACTTGAGATAATTATAGCTACATTCACCGGCTCTAATCGAAAAAAGTTTTTACTATTAGGACCTTCTCTCTCAGGTTGTGGATTGGAGGATCGATTGGTGGTATAGGTGAAGGAGTCTTCACAGGCTGTCGGGCACTTGGTACCGACGGTGGAGAACGAGCTGGGACAATTGGTCTTCCCGATGATGTAGAATGAAGAGACGGTGATTCTTAGACGAAATTCCTAGCTACCACTCATAGAAGCAAGAAATGGAAACCATTATTATCCATAGGTAATCAGATCCAACAAAAATAATATGGTGATGCTTTTAGATAAAAATTGTTTTAACTATATTGTAGCATGTTTCCTTTTTTCATTTCCAACCATTATTTTTGTATACGTTTCTTGTTATTTGTGGTGATTATTCTTTTCCAATTTCCATATTTGTACTACATCAATTGCTTTATACTATACTGTAGCATGTATATTTATTGTGCAGAAAATAATTATTGTACTCAGTTCAAAAAATTTATGTTTTGATATTCTATAACTTAAAAGTACTATATATAAGCTTACATATTATCTTTTTTTACATAGATATGAAATTTCTCACTTATCAATTTAAGAAATTCATTATTCAAGTTCACAATTTATAAATTCTTTCATGTGTAATCATAATTTCTTTTTTGAATATGTTAACAAATTTTTGAATTATCTCCTTAGACATATATCACAATTGTATAATATATGCAACTTATCTTTCTTTTTATTATGAAACGCCTTTGTATACACATTCTAATTTTCTTCTTTATTTTCCTTTCAATGTTGATTAAATAACCAATGATTTATTATATCGTGAATAATTCATTCATTAAAGGTTCTTGAGTTGTGTGATAGTGACAAGTAATCAAAATCATGTTGGAATATTGCTAATATTATTGTAAGAACCTATTTTTCTATTCTTTTTAATGTATGGATATTAGTAAAAGATTATTTGCAAGTTTAATGCAATTATTATTTATGACCGCGCGAAGCCCGAGAAAATTACCTAGTATATATATATATATAATAGGAGAGCTGATAGCGCCTACATGTCAGCGCCACAATTAATCTCTAATTTATTTTTCTATTATTTGTAATGTATGGATATTAGTAAAAAATTATTTGCAAGTTCAATGTAATTATTATTTATGACCGCGCGAAGCGCGAGAAAATTACCTAGTATATATATATAATAGGAGAGCTGATAGCGCCTACATGTCAGCGCCACAATTAATCTCTAATTTTTAACATTTAAGTTATCAATTAACAATCAATTAAATAGAATAATTTAATTTTTTTATTAAAGAAAAGAGTTATTGTCTTACAAGACAAGCTAAAATTGTTTGTTTATCTTATCTAAAAAAAAACGTTACATTTTTGAAGACACGTTTAGTCTTCATTTTGATTTTGAAAGAAACAATTAAATATTTATAATAAAAAACATTAAGAAAGCATTCTGAAATTTCTCAATTTTCATTTTTAAAAAAGAAATTTTTTAAATATTTTTTCATTTTCAATATAATCTTTTAAAATATTAAGTAATCTCTCTCTCCCACTCTCTCTCTCTCTCTCTCTCTCTCTCTCTCTCTCTATCTATATATATATATATATATATATATATATATATATATATATATATATATATATATATATATATATATATATATATATATATATATAAAATCAAATCTCTTCTGTTGGAACTGCTCATGACTTTGGGTTCTTTAAAACCCATCAATTGTCGCCAGTTCTTGAAGTAGACATTGTTTGGGCCAGCTGTTTTTGTTCTTCTTCCTATTCGACTAGATCAGCCCATTTTTTTGGACTAGAAATTGGAATAGAATTTGCATTTTTCAGGAGGAAAGATTGTTGAATCACTACAACATTTTAGACCTCTAACAACCCTAGAAAAGTGTGGCCAAAACTATGCAAAAAAGGCCACACTTTTTGACTTTAGGCCACACTTTTCCGAGTGTTGCCAAAAGAAGTGTTACCTTAGAGTTTAGGCAACACTTTTCACGTGTTGTCTTATCAGCTACACTTAAAATCGAAGCCTAAAATACAAAAAGGCCACGTTTTTCAGCAGTGTTGCCTTATAAGCTACACTTAAAAGTGTAGCCTAAAAGGCAAAAACGCTACACTTTTGCAGCTACGCTTAGAAGTGTTGTCTTTGCTTTATTATTGGTCACATTTAAAAAGTGTTGCCTTTTATATCTCATCTATAACAACACTTATAAAGTGTAACTTTTCTTGGACGTCCAACAACAACACTTTTGATGTGTGCAATTTTTTGTAGAATTTTGTAGCCACAATTTTTTATTTTGTAAGAATAATAATTTTTCTTTGCATATATTCAATAATTCCAAAATTAAATATACAAGTGATATAAAGAACAAAATTAACTAATAATTAAATCGAAGCGATATATTTCAGATAAACTTCGAGAAACATGTCTTGTTATCAATAAATTCCACAAAACCAAATGCATTCAAACTTATATAACAATAGTACAAAAACTCTTCATCGTTCACTACAATAGATCGAGATTACTTTTGTCCACAATTCAAATTCAATTACCGGCATTTTCCTGCACATTCGAAATTAAATTATAAGTTAGTGATATAAATTGTGTATTTAACATGCTTAAATTCACAGTAAGACAAGCCTTTTCATAACAATAAAGCTGTAGAAGTGCAAAATTGGAGAGTATTCACTGTAAAATGGCAACATTTAGTCTTTATATGTCCCTTATACTCATCACAAAAGACTATTCTGGTATGTATATTTTGTATGACTAAAAAGAAATTGACTAAATAGCTAGACACTTACAGACAATCATCACAAATATTTTTGTTCCCAGAAGTAATACTTGAGCAGCCTTGAGAAATCTTCTCATAAAAACAGATGGAGTTGGAAAAGACAAAGTGTAATGCAATGTGGTGAGCATCAATTTCTCCTACAGTAAAATTAATCAGGAATAAATTTAAATATCAAACTAATTGAGATGATTGCCATGAGTATTTTACCATTTCAAGAATGTCTTTTCTTGTGCAGATTTCATATGAAATAATCACAATCCAGGCACAAGAGGAGGCAAAATTTCCTCGTATTTGCTGGCTATTAGAAAGGCAACCAGACCAACAAGCTGCAGCTTGTTTTTGGCAACAACTTGTTTTTCCAGAAATCTGTCTAACAAATTAACAGCAAGGAATAATATCTCTTGCTTGAGCTCAACTTGTCATGTACCTGCTGGTTTATTAGAATATAATTATAAGAAAGTTAATTAACATAATAATGGACTGTATACCTTAATTAATTCTGATTAGTTCCAAATATTAGATTTAACTCAATGATCCAATCTATTAGTACACCTCTCATATTGTCATTGATCTCAGACTGTTATTCCATATAGTTTGGTGAAACATAGCTATAAACCTGAAATACAATGGGCAATATTAATAGATAGTCGATCACACCAAAAAGTTTAAAGCTTCATAGATTTCATTTTCAAAGCTATAGTGGAACATGGGAAGTAAATAGTCGTTGTGGAGGAATTGTATAAGCAACAAATACTTGATAGTCAACATGTAGTCATAGTACAAACCAAGACAGTGTAAAAAGCTAAGAAGCTCTACACAAAGCTTTCAAAATAAAACATAGCAAACTAGTGGAAATTTCTATTACCAATCAAGGATTTGTTTAAAAAAAACTAGAGTTAATTCTAAGGATTATACATAATTGATAATACTAACAAATATCAAGGCAAATCAAGCAAAAGCTTAGACAAACAATTTAATGGAATTGAATCACAGCCAAAGATGTTAACAATAGCCTACATTGCATGTAAAAAAGCTGTTAACACACAGAAACTATGACGCAAGCAACTAAGAGGACTTGAATCATATCTGCGTATGGTACACATAGCATGCTTAAATCAGTTAATATATTAGCTTTATAACAAGCAGCTTAACGAACTTGAATCATAGCTGACGATGTTATAAGTAGCCCACAACACAAAATCAGTTATATACAGAAACTGCCAACAACAAAGTACAAAATTAAAGTTCTTGTCAGCTGAAAGAGGGAAATCGCTAATTTAAAATGAAACAATACCATTGAAATACACCTTTTGTTCTTCGACAAGTCTTGAGACATTCTCATAAGCTATTCTTTTTTCCACAGAGGCCATTTGAAGTGCTGAATTTCTCACATCATTTTGAATCAACAAAATAAAGCTCAACATTTTATAGTTCAGAAGAGCTAGGGGACCAGAAGCTTGATAGTTACATCCTACCCAGTATCTACATAATATAGGCACAATGGAGCGCAAAAATAATGTAAGCCACCGCGGCTTTATCATGATAAGAGAAATATTTATATATAGTTTTAACTCATGCTGGAATTTGATACCTATTTCTTCTCCTCTTCAAGCTTTTTCTTTTCTCGCTCAGTTAAGGCTTCACGTTTATCCAGGGAACTCTAGATGATCGTACTAACTTTCCAGACAAAGAACAAAAAAACTCAATTTGTATACTCTGTAACAAGGAATTCCAGATATGTTGGTGTTAGAATCAGTAGTTAGTAGTTAGTTAATAGTAGTATAGTTAGTTACTGTTTCATTCTGTTAATTAGTCTGTTAACTAGTCTTGTTAACTAGTTTGTTAATACTGTTCATTCCATTACTAGTTAGTTAACTCAGATTCTGTTAATCAACTATGAGCTGTCAATCTTGTAACTATAAATATACTGGTTGAGGATCACACTTTGTGGGTGAATGCAATTAACATCAATAAAATTCTCTCTTCTTCACGTTTTGTTCATCAATGAACTGATGAGCTTGTTAGCTCACAGTTTTCTCATGGTATCAGAGCATTGAACAAATCGATGCTGGTTGTGTATAATTAAAGCTGTTAGACGATTTTTAGAGTCTTCTTCTTCATCTATTCTTGTTCAAGCATTCATCAATGGCGATTCTCAAAATTGATCAAAATGATCCTCTGTACATTGGACCATCAGATGCTTTAGGAGCTGTGTTGATTCCCATAAAATTGACTGGATCTGAGAATTATGGGATCTGGAGCAGGTCGATGAGGATTGCATTATTGGGGAATAGAAAATTTGGTTTTGTAACTGGAGCTTGTACAAAGGAATTATACAAGGATGAATATCATGAACAATGGGAAACATGTAATGCGATTGTATTGTCATGGATAATGAATACTGTTAGTGAAGAATTACTCAGTGGAATTGTGTATGCAACTACTGCTTTTTCAGTTTGGGCTGATCTGAAGGAAAGGTTTGATAAGGTGAACAGAATGAGGATCTATCAATTACATAGGGAAATTAACACTCTTACTCAAGGTACGGATTCTGTATCACACTACTTCACTAAATTGAAAACATTATGGAGTGAATATGATGCTGTGATACCAAGCCCTAGTTGTACGTGTCCTAAATCAAAAGATTATGCTGATCAAGTACAACAACAAAGATTAATTCAGTTTTTAAGTGGTCTGAATGACTCATATGATCAAGCTCGTAGACAGATCCTGTTGAAGGGAGTAACACCTTCTATTAATCAGGCCTATGCTATGGTCATTGAAGATGAAATTCAACACTTGTCAGTTGTTGTTAATGCAGTAGATAAACCAGAATCAATAGCATTGAATGTAGGCAAAAATCAAGGAAGAGAGTATTATAAAGGAAAGAAGTGTGAATTTTGTCATTTCACTGGTCATACTAAAGAAAACTGCTACAAGTTGATTGGTTATCCAGAAGATTGGAAACAAAGAAAGAAGTCAGGATCAGGCTATGGCAACACACGCAATGCATCAAGCTCCACTAATGGTGGAAGTTATGGTAGACAGTCTTTTGCTAATAATCTGAATTTGAGAAATGCAGGAAATTCTAGTGAGTATAGTGGACAACACTCAGCAAACAATGCGTCTGGTAATCATTATGATCATTCTCAAGGACCTTCCGCTAGCCAAGATGAAAGTAGGGCCTTCTTAGCAAAAGGTCATGTATTCACAGATCAAGAGTACAAGCAGATAATGAACATGTTAAACAAAGAATGGCAGGACACTAAGCAGGTCAATATGGCAGGTATAACTACTTGTTTGTTGTCAAATAATTTTACTCAGGACTGGATCATAGACTCAGGTGCAACTCATCACATTATAGCAGACAGATACTCATTAACAAAGAGTCAGGAATTATCTAAATCACACAAGAACCAGGTACATTTACCTACAGGGGAAAAGGTAGATATTAGTCACATTGGAGAGACATCTGTATTTGATAACAAGACTGTGAAGAATGTCTTACATGTTCCAGACTTCAAATTCAGCCTGTTGTCAGTCTCAAAAATTACAAGGGAGTTGTCTTGTTTTGTATCATTCTATCCTGATTTTTGTGTCTTTCAGGACCTCTTCAGTGGCAAGGTGAAGGGGATTGGTAAAGAAGATGGAGGTTTGAACATGTTGAAGGGTAAGATTCCAACACAGCACAAGCAAGAAATTTCATGTCAGGAGAAAGTAATGACTGCACAAGCAATGTTAGATGATGTAAATCTGTGGCATAAGAGGCTTGGACACCCTTCTGCACAAGTCTTGAAGTCTTTGAAACTAGTTCACAACAATAAAGACAGTGAAGTACTCTCTAAATGCTCCATTTGTCCATTAGCTAAGCAAACTAGACTTGTTTTTCCTATTAGTAGCTCTAGAGCATCTGTAAGTTTTGTTGTTGTTCACATGGATGTTTGGGGTCCTTATAAGGTCCCTACTATAGATAAGAAACACTATTTTCTAACAATTGTAGATGACTATAGTAGGTTTGTATGGACTTACATGTTGCAACTGAAATCAAAAACTATTGTGGCCATCAAAAGTTTCCTGTTAATGGTCAAGACTCAATTTGATTCTCATGTTAAGATTGTGAGGTCGGATAATGGTACTGAATTCTTTAATTCCCAGTGCACAAAGTTGTTCCAAGAACTAGGTATCTTGCACCAAAGTAGTTGTCCTCACACACCTCAACAGAATGGTGTAGTAGAGAGGAAACACAGACATATTCTCAACACTGCTAGAGCTATTAGATTTCAATCACACTTGCCTATTAGATTTTGGGGATATTGTATTAAGGCTACTGTTTACTTAATGAATAGGCTACCTTCATCTGTCATTGATAACAAAAGCCCTTATGAAATGCTTCATAACAAACAACCCTCTCTCTTACATTTAAGGACTTTGGGATGCCTTTGTCATGCCTTAGTTTTACCAAAGGGAGATAAATTTGCAGAAAGGTCATTTCCTGCTATTCTAATAGGATATTCAGAACTTCAAAAAGGGTATATACTGCTAGACATCAAGAACAACAAGATTTCTGTACACAGGGATGTGATTTTTCAGGAGGATATTTTTCCATTTGCAATGGTGACATCTCAGTCACAATCATCAGATACTATTCATGATTCTCCTTTACAACTGGATAAGTATTGTGATTCAAATGATGAAAATGCTAAAGATTTTCATAGTAATGACAATGTTGTGATAGACAGTGGAAGTGCTCAAAATGATAGTGAAGTTCAAGAAGAAATCACTTGTGAGAGTTCTTTATTACAAAATGGTTCTGATGATCATATACAAGCTCCTATTGTGACTGAAGATCCTCCTATTAGAAGGACTACAAGAATTACTAAGGAACCTACCTGGCTGAAAGACTATGCTACTGATAGCAAGAAACAAAGCAGTACTAGGCATCCTTTGATTAATTCTCTATGCTATGACAAACTGGCATCATCTTATAAAGGATATTTGAGCAGAATGTCTGATTATGTGGAACCCAAACATTTCAAACAGGCTGTAAAGGATGCTAGGCTATGACAAGAGATACAGGCTCTTGAAGATAAGAAACTTGGATAATAGTTGATCTACCACCAGGGATGCATACAGTGGGATCAAAATGGGTGTATAAGGTTAAATATATAGCAAATGGGGAGGTGGAAAGATTCAAGGCCAGGCTAGTGGCCAAAGGCTATAGTCAGCACGAAGGACTCGATTATCATGACACTTTTTCCCCAGTTGCGAAAATGGTAACAGTCAGATGTGTAATTGCTTTGGCAGTATCCAAGGGTTGGAACCTATATCAGATGGATGTATATAATGCATTCCTGCAAGTTGATCTGGATGAGGAGGTATACATGGAAATGCCTGAAGGTTTCAAAAAACCAGGTGAGACAAAGGTGTGCAAGTTGCTTAAGTCCTTGTATGGGCTTAAACAAGCCTCTAGACAATGGAATTTGAAGCTCACCAATGCCTTATTAACAGCTGGTTTCACTCAGAGTGCACATGATTACCCTCTTTTTACCCTTAAAAAGGATGAAGGACTTGTCATTATTTTAGTTTATGTTGATGATTTGTTGATCACAGGCAACAATGAACAGATGATTATAACAGCCAAGGAGAATCTACATCAGCAGTTCAAGTTAAAAGATCTAGGTGAACTAAAATACTTCTTAGGTGTTGAAGTGTTAAGGACTTCTAAGGGAATTATTTTGAATCAAAGGAAGTATATTTTAGAACTCATTTCAGATGCAGGGCTCATTGGTGCCAAGCCTGCTCCCACTCCTCTTGAATCAAACTTGAGACTTACTTCAGTAGAATATGATTTAGCAAACGGTGTTATTGGAGATGAGGTTCTTCATGATATTACATCTTACCAGAGATTGGTTGGAAAACTTCTTTATGCCAACATCACAAGACCTGATATAAGCTATGCAGTACAAACTCTCAGCCAGTTTATGCAGTCTCCTAAAAGGTCACATTGGGAGGCAGCTTTAAGGGTAGTTAGATACTTAAAAGGTACAGTGGGTCAAGGTGTTTGGTTACAGACTAAACCTGCCACTATGCTAACTTGTTGGTGTGATTCAGATTGGGCTAGTTGTCCAAATACTAGAAGACCTGTTACAGGATTTGTGGTAAAGTTTGGTGACTCTTTAGTATCTTGGAAATCTAAGAAGAAACACACTGTCTCCAGAAGCTCAGCTGAAGCTGAATATAGAAGCATGGCTTCAGTTGTGTCTGAAATTACTTGGTTGTTGGGCTTATTTACTGAGTTGGGAGTACCAATTCAAGTGCCTATAACTCTTTTTAGTGATAGTAAATCAGCTATTCAGTTGGCTGCTAATCCAGTTTTCCACGAACGAACAGAACATATAAAAATTGATTGCCACTTCATCAGAGACAAGATCAAAGCAGGGGTGATTGAGACTGTGCATGTTCCTACTCAGCATCAAGTTGTTGATCTATTGACAAAAGGATTAACTCAAGCTCAACATTTGCATCTTCTCAGCAAGCTTGGTGTGCTTAATGTCATGCACCCTTCAGCTTGAGGGGGTGTGTTAGAATCAGTAGTTAGTAGTTAGTTAATAGTAGTACAGTTAGTTACTGTTTCATTCTGTTAATTAGTCTGTTAACTAGTCTGTTAATACTGTTCATTCCATTACTAGTTAGTTAACTCAGATTCTGTTAATCAACTATGAGCTGTCAATCTTGTAACTATAAATATACTGGTTGAGGATCACACTTTGTGGGTGAATGCAATTAACATCAATAAAATTCTCTCTTCTTCACGTTTTGTTCATCAATGAACTGATGAGCTTGTTAGCTCACAGTTTTCTCAGTTGGTGATAAAACTAATAGGCAGGGAGGGGGGCAATAGGACGGTAAAAGATCATTACCTTCTCTATCTGATGCATGTGGTACAAATTATCAGCATAACCTAATAAGATAAGGATAAAAATGTCAATACCATGGGACAGAACAAAATTTTTCAGTAAATGAATGAAAACAAAGTAGGGGAGGATAATCATCAAGGCTCAGTCAAAAAAAAAAAAAAGCCTCTAAACTAATCAATTCTAGGATAAACATTCTTTCTTTTCTGTATAGAAAATAGCAGTTATCAGTTATTTTTTTAGGCTGAAAAAAGAACGAATAAACTGATCATATAACCTCTACAGTGATTCTATAACCTTCAAACACAAGATCTTAGCAGGGAAGCTATATCCACAACTACACACAAAAATCAACAACCAAATCAGAAGATTAATGAGACCGGGTCTTGTTAATTATGACCTTGGAGAAGTGGCTAAATTTACTTCTTATGCTAGCAAAACTTTCATTTGTCTTCTCCTGATTTGGTTGCTGATTTGTGTGCGTTGTTGTGGCTCCAGGTTCCCTGGTAAGATAGTGTGTCTGCAGGTTATTAAATCAGTGTACAAGTTATAAGATCAGTTTATATAGCTGTTGCAATATGCTATAATATAGTGCTGAAAATTCTTGAAAGAGTTGATAACACAACATTGTCGGTCTTTGTCTCATCTTGTACTTCTGTTAGGAAACAATGTGTTGTATTCAATTTTTTGCTCGTGATCCTTGTTCTCGTTCATATTATTATTCTCAGTCTAATTTGAGCTAAAAAAAACTAACAGACAACTTACACATCAAATTTCCTTGATTTAACGACAAGTTGCGTACATCAGACAAGATAACAAGTTAACTGATTGAAAAACTCAAATCTCCACCAGGGCATACATACACGATAGCAGAAGTAGTGTAAACTGGACATTTGATTGCTATAATTGATCATTGTTTCAAGTGCTAATAGTGCTGCATAAGCTTGCAGCAAGGTTAGTGGTTGCTCGGTTATAGTTGTGTTCCTAGCATGCTTAACCCAATCATCAATGACTGTTGCTGCGTGAGTGTCCTTTAAACCATTCTCAAGGGCATCACCAACTTCTTATAGATTTTCCTAAGCCAAGAAACTCTCAACTTTATTTATGAGGGAATAAATTCCATCACCAGACTGGCCAACCTCCCTAACCTGACATCAGTATACAAAATTAACTTATGGGGAATAAACACAAATTCAGTGAACTTTACTTCAATAATTAGATAGTTTATCTCAAAGAAGGGTAAATGCAAAGAAACCTTTAACCAGAATGCAACACTAGCAAAAGAATGTGTCAATATCCCACCACCACCTGGAGGAATCAGGCTAAACTACCGAAGTGTCCCCTTTTAATGTATCAAACTGTTAAAATGAGAAGTAATTAGAAATAGAACAAGTTCATATGAAAATAAGTATAAAAATGCTTGCAAGGCTAGGATAACCACTCTCATATCTCCACCTTTACAATAGTTCGTTGCATATCAAGTTCCCCTTAAAGAAAAACAAAATTAATCATGTTTTGAGGCAACTCGATATAGAATTTTTCTCAAGTCAAGGATAATCATTTTAGTTCTAAATCGTGTTCTAGCAACTGAATAACATAATACCTTCTCGACCAAAACGTCCTTGTTATCCACGATATTTGTATGGCTTAACTTAGCTATCAGATCCATCTGCCTGTTAGCATGATAAAAATCTAAATAATTGTATATATTAATGTAATTAGATAGTGATATAAATTAGCATGATCATATAGATTTGTTGTAGAATCAAAGGAATAAATATTGTGAGAGAATAGCGGATTTGGAGGGATTGAATAGCAGATTTGTGGAGATAGAATAGCTGATCTTTAGGGATAGAAATGACGGATCTTTAGGGATGTGTAATCTTTATTCTCTCTATATAATGGAAAGACTCTCACTTTGAGAGACATTCAGCAGAAAACTGACATGGTATCAGAGCCTTCTCTTGGCTGTCTTGTTTCATAGAGTCTCTGTGGTTCCTTCTAATGTTTTTTGAACATCTTGGTTTTTTTGTTGATTGTTTGTCAACAATCAGTCCTACCACCTAGGACTTTTGCTCTTGGTCATTCTAGTTGCTTTCGTGAGTCTTTTGTAGTTTTCATAGCTACTAAAAAGCATGAATTCACATTACTTTGAATCCTTCAGTGTTCGTTTCACTGGAAAAAATTATTCTTCTTGGGAGTTTCAATTCCAGTTATTTGTCACTGGCAAAGAACTGTGGGGCCATATAGATGGAAGCGATCCTGCTCCTACTGATACAACAACGCTACGTGAATGGAAGATTAAAGATGCTCGGGTGATGACATTGATTCTAGGGTCAATTGACCCTCTTATTGTTCTTAATCTCAGGCCATAT
This sequence comes from Solanum sitiens, assembly GCA_016801875.1. Classification (NCBI taxonomy): domain Eukaryota; kingdom Viridiplantae; phylum Streptophyta; class Magnoliopsida; order Solanales; family Solanaceae; genus Solanum; species Solanum sitiens. The sequence continues at coordinate 84,741 of JABWTJ010000882.1, read as the reverse complement.
AAGACAGCAAAGGCCATGTGGGATTACTTACAAAAGGTTTACAACCAAGATAATAACGCAAAACGCTTTCACTAGAGTATGAAATTGCTAATTACTCTCAAGAAGGTCTTTTTGTTCAGGAATATTTTTCTGGATTTCAGAACTTATGGGTTGAATTTACGGATATTGTCTATGCCAAAATACCTACTGAATCTCTATCAGTGATTTAGAAAGTTCATGAGCAAAGCAAGCGAGACCAATTTTTGATGAAATTCCGCTCTGACTTTGAGAGTGTTCGCTCTAACTTGATGAATCGTGACCCGTCTCCCTCTTTGGATGTTTGCTTTAGGGAATTACTTCGTGAAGAGCAACGTCTTGTCACACAAAATGCTTTCAAGAAGGAAAATGATGTCACTGTTGCATTTGCTGCTCAAGGTAAAGGAAAGGGCAGGGATATGAGTAGAACTCAATGCTACAGTGGCAAGGAATATGGGCATATTGCTAGCAATTGTAGCAAGAAGTTCTGTAATTATTGTAAACAACAAGGACACATTATCAAAGAGTATCCCACGCGCCCTCAAAATCGTAGGGTCAACACTTTTCAAGCTGGGATTAATGGTTCCACTATTGATAACTCATCTTCAGGACAATTTCTTACTCCTGAAATGGTTCAACAAATGATCGTGTCAGCCTTTTGAGCATTGGAATTACAAGGTAATGATGTTACATCTAATTTTTGGATTGTTGATTCAGGTGCTTCCAATCATATGACCAACTCAACGAGCATCCTAAAAAATGTTCGTAAGTATCAAGGTCCATCACAAATACAGATTGCCAATGGTAGTAATTTACCCATTACCAAGGTTGGGGATATTACTCAAACTTTCAAGAATGTTTTTGTTTCACCAAAGCTCTCAACTAGTCTTATTTCAGTTGGACAGTTGGTAGATAACAATTGTGATGTGAATTTTTCTCGTAATGGTTGTCTTGTGCAGGATCAGGTGTCGGGGATGATAATCGCGAAGGGGCCTAAAGTTGGACGATTGTTTCCTATACACTTTTTCATTCCTCCTGTTCTATCTTTTGCTTGTACTTCTACTTCTAGTAAGACTGAGATTTGGCATAAGCGTCTAGGACATCCAAATTCTGTTGTGTTGTCTCATTTATCAAATTCTGGTTTATTGGGAAATAAAAATTAATTTTCAGTTGCTTCCGTTGATTGTTCTACTTGTAAATTAGGCAAAAGTAAAACTCTTCCTTTTCCTAATTTTGGTAGTCGTGCTACTAAGTGTTTTGATGTCATTCATAGTGATGTTTGGGGCATATCACCAATTATTTCTCATGCTCATTCAAATACTTTGTGACATTTATAGATGATTATAGTCGGTTTACGTGGGTGTATTTTCTTCGATCCAAATCTGAGGTATTTTCCATGTTCAAGACATTTTTGGCTTACATTGAGACTCAATTTTCTATGTGCATCAAATTATTAAGATCTGATTCTGGTGGAGAATATATGTCTTATGAATGCAAAAAATTCTTACTTGACAAAGGAATTGTCTCACAACGCTCTTGCCCATATACACCACAAAACAATGGAGTTGCTGAACGTAAAAATCGCCATCTTTTAGATGTCACTCGTACTTTGTTGATTGATTCCTCTGTACCATCTAAATATTGGGTGGAAGCTTTGTCTACTGCTGTCTATTTAATTAATAGATTGCCATCTAAAGTGCTAAATCTTGAGTCTCCATATTTTCGTCTTTATTACCAAAATCCTAACTATAATGAGTTTCATACATTTGGTTGTGTTTGTTTTGTGCATTTGCCTCCTTCGCAGCGCAATAAACTTTCTTTACAATCTACTAAATGTGATTTTATGGGTTATAGTACTTCACAAAAAGGTTTTATTTGCTATGATCCATGTTCTCACAAATTTCGTATTTCTTGAAATGTTGTTTTCTTTGAGAATTAGTATTTCTTTCCTATGATTGTCGATTCATCTTCTACTTCTCCTGTTCTTCCTACTTTTGAAGATTTATCATCTTCTTTTAAGAGGTTCAAACCTGAATTTGTGTATGAATGACGTCGGCCAACTTTATCTTATCCCGACACTGATCCGCCGCCTGAAACTGTACCACAACTAGAATCTGAGAATTCTTCAAGATCTGGTCCGCTTGAGCCTACTAGGCGCTCTACCAGAGTATCGTGTACTCCCAATTGGTATGGATTTTCCTCTACTTTATCTAACATTTCTGTTCCAACTTGTTACTCACAAGCTTCCAAGCATGACAGTTGGCAGAAAGCAATGGAGGAAGAACTTTTGGCTCTTAAAGAAAATGACACATGGGACATTGTTTCATGTCCTTCAAATGTCCGCCCTATTGGATGTAAATGGGTTTATTCAGTCAAACTCCATTATGATGGAACTCTTGATCGATACAAAGCTCGATTGGTTGTTCTTGGTAACAGACAAGAGTATGGGGTGAACTATGAGGAGACTTTTGCACCCTAGCAAAAATGACTACGGTGCGAACTATTAGTGTCATTGCTGCTTCAGAAAATTGGTCTCTTTATCAAATGGATGTCAAAAATTCTTTTCTCCATGGTGATCTCAAAGAAGATATTTATATGAATTCTCCACCTGGTTTGTTCTTATCACCTACATCAGATGTATGCAAGTTGAAGCGGTCTTTGTATGGATTAAAACAAGCTCCAAGAGCTTGGTTTGATAAGTTCCGATCTACTTTGCTACAATTTTCTTTTGAGCAGAGCAAATATGACTCATCTTTGTTTCTTCGAAAAACATCTGCAGGTTGTGTTCTTCTTTTGGTGTATGTAGATGACATTATTATCACAGGAACCGATTCTTCACTAATCACTAGCTTCCAACAACAACTTAAAGAGACTTTTCATATGAAAAATCTTGGTACTCTTACATATTTTTTGGGTTTGGAAGTTCATAATGTTGCTTCAGGTGTGTTTCTAAACAAACACAAATATGCTCAGGATCTGATTTCTTTAGCTGGTCTTCAAGATTCCTCCTCCGTATATACTCCATTGGAATTGAATGTGAAGTATCGTCGTGAGGAAGGTGATATTCTTTCTGATCCAACTATGTTTCGACAATTAGTTGGGAGTATAAATTACCTTACTATTACTCGGCCTGATATCTCTTTTGCAGTTCAACAAGTTAGTCAGTTTATGCAAGCTCCCCGTCATCTCCACTTGGTGGCTGTTCGTCGCATCATTCGGTATCTTCTAGGAATATCTACTCGTGGATTGTTCTTTCTAAGTGGTTCTCCTATTCGTCTTAATGGTTTTAGTGATTCTGACTGGGCGGGATGTCCTGATACTCGTCGTTCAGTCACTGGTTGGTGCATGTTTCTTGGAGAGTCATTGATATCTTGGAAGAGTAAAAAGCAAGATCGTGTGTCAAAATCTTCAACAGAGGCTGAATATCGATCTATGTCTACTGCTTGCTCTGAGGTTGTATGGCTTCGTGGATTACTTGCTGAGATTGGATTTCCTCAATCGCATCCTACTCCTCTCCATGCTGATAATACAAGTGCTATTCAGATTGCTACTAATCTAGTTTTTCATGAGAGGACCAAACACATCGAAGTAGATTGTCATTATATACGAGAAGTTGTAGATAAAGGAGTCATTACTCTTCCACATGTATCGAGTGATCTTCAAATAGCTGATGCGTTTACAAAATCTATGGCACGACAACGCCATCAGTTTCTAGTAGGCAAATTGATGCTTCTTGATCCACCAGTATCAATTTGAGGGGGGATGTTAGCATGATAAAAATCTAAATAATTGTATATATTAATGTAATTAGATAGTGATATAAATTAGCATGATCATATAGATTTGTTGTAGAATCAAAGGAATAAATATTGTGATAGAATAGCGGATTTGGAGGGATTGAATAGCAGATTTGTAGAGATAGAATAGCTGATCTTTAGGGATAGAAATGATGGATCTTTAGGGATGTGTAATCTTTATTCTCTCTATATAATGGAAAGACTCTCACTTTGAGAGACAGTCAGCAGAAAACGGACACTGCCATTGAATAATACATCCAAAGATATCATCAGATATAAATTAGATTAACATTATGCAGACCTATCTACTCAACATAATATCATTCCAAGCCAAAGTAAAATTTACACTATAACCCGCAAAAACAAGGTTCAGAAACAAGACAATGGATTGCCCCACAATTCTGTTTCGCTATTAAAAAACTAATGATTTTATGGAATGAAACTGATATGATTCGATTAACAAGACCCTATAGTTACTCGGTTTAATCTCCAACTAATGAAGCTAAAATACGAGCTAGAATCCCAAAAATTGGATAAAAACACAAGAATATCAAAACTCTAAAGCTAAATTTGACTTTCAAAGATATAATTTCTAACCTAATAAACCCTATTCCAACAAAATCGTGTTCTTCGTTGAGAAATATAACATAAATCGCGTTCTTCAGCGAGAAATCTGTGAGACATCGTGTTCTTCAGCAAGAGATATGAGAAAAAAGCCTGACGGAGAGACTTAGCTTCAGGTCATCTGTGACGGAGAGACTTAGCTTCATGAGAAAATTAAGGGAAAGGTGTCAAATAAGTCTCGTTTTTCTTTTTGGTGACAGAATGACCAAGAGCTGGTCAAATCCTCTTTAAAATGTAATTAAGTAAATATGGGACCAAATTAACATTTTTAAAACTTTTTAATCTTTTATAAAATACAAAAACGCACACTTCTATAATTCAATCCAAATGCTTTTTTTTTAAAAAGAATCTTTTCATCTTCTTCATCCTCTCTCTTCTCTGTTGGGGGATTGTTCTTCCTTTTCCCTAGAAATTCGAAAATCGTCTATCTGTCATCCATTATCTTTCTCTCCGATTGACTATCTGTATCTGCATTATTTTCCTCGTCCTCTCCAGTCATTACTGTCGGTCATCTTTCTGAATTGAAATCGTGTTCGACTAGAAATGGGTAAGTTATTTTTTTGAAATAACTTACAATTTCGAAATTTTTTTCTTGAGTGCATGAAACAATAAAACGTTCTATAGATGTAAAAATTGAATAATCGACTTAATGGTGTCGTTTTTGTTGCTTTTGTTGTTCTTTTTGTGGCCATTTTATTGATATGATTTTAGAAATATAGTCTTCTTCAGTTGTCCAAAATATATTTGCATTTGTCGAAAGATGTATCGTATGTTGCAACATTTTAGTGATATGTTAGTGCATATTCCAACAGTCATCATATGTTATAACATCTCACTGTAGGTCAGCAAAATTTTCATCTGTGGCAACATAAGATTCATTTGTGGCAACTGAAGATTCATCTGTGGCAACATAAGATTTATCTGTGGCATCTTAGGATTCATATGTGGCAACATAAGATTCATTTGTGGTAATTTAGGATTCATCTGTGGCAACATAAGATTCACCTGTGGCAATATAAGATTTATCTGTGTCAACATATGATTTATCTGTGGCAACATAAGATATATGTGGCAATAGAATTTTCATGTGTGGCTACAGTAGATATATATGTGGTAACATAATATTAATTTATGGCAACAATAGATACATGTGTGGCAACATAATATTATTTATGGCAACAGACTAACCATCTGTGGCAACATAATGTTAATATTATTTTATAATGAATTGTAAACTCTCAAATCTTTTTAATTTGCCTTGTAGATTAAATGATACAAGAAGCTTCATTCAGTACAACAGATCAATCTTTATTTTGTCGTGCATCCTCTTCTAAAATCAAATGCTCTTTCTGTCTATGCAAAGATTGTGAGCATCAACATGATTATTTTATTAATCGTGTTAAAAAACTCACTGATACTTTTAAGAAAATTTCTCATAATATTGATGTCCAAAGATCCAAGAAGAATTCACAGCCTCTGAAGTGTAGGAGGTTGAAAAAACGTATTTCCCAAACACTTTCTACAATTAGTGAGAAGAAAGAGAAGGAGAAGAAGGAAAAGAAGGAGGAGGAGAACGGAAAGGAGTCAAAGGAGAAGGAGTCAAAGGATAATGAGAAGCAGAAGCAGAAGGAGAAGGCTAAGAAGAAGGAGAAGGAGAAGGATAAGAAGAAGGAGAAGCAGAAAGAGAAGGAGGAGAAGGAGAAGGAGAAGGAGAAGGAGAAAGAAAAAGCGAAAGTGAAAAATAAAGAGAAGAAAGTCGAATTCGCCAGTTGTGATGTGAAGCGACAATATCCATTTGAAGGTTCAAACATTGACGGCGAGGGTCCAACTGAACTAATGTCATCCTTCTCGCAATGGATAGACGAGGGTCTTTACAAGCATCATGCAAAAAAGTAAGTAAGGTCGTTCAACTATTTTTAGTATTTTTTCTTGTTGTCCACTAAATAATTATTTATAATGATTACACAATTGCATAGGAAATAAGGAAGATCACTACTTAGCCAATTGCTCAAAACTTGAATTTGACCAACTTGATTTTGTAGTTGCATTTCCAAATAATAAGGACTGGTTTTACGTAATGTCTCAACCCAATAAGTGCTGGAATGATGAGGTAAATCCATGCCCACTTTTATGTATTCTGTAGTAGATGAATATATACAATTAAATTGATACACTTGTTTGATGGATGTGTACAGTATGTGGATGTCATATTTTACTATTTGTGTAAGAAGTCGAAGCAACAGATTCATTCTAATTATCAATATACCACCACTAGTTGTTTTTTCAAAACATACATTGACAATGCTAGTGAATATACGAATAAAATCGTTGGCATAATGAAAGGGTTTGCTATACTTTGTGGACTGCCTTGGAACTTGACAGATGATGTTTATGTCCCTGTAAATAGTAATGGGGAATTTCATTGGGTCTTGGCAGTCATTGCATTGAAGGAAAGGTGCATAAAAGTGTATGATTCCATTTCCTCAACTAGGTCTAATAGAAAATTATCCTCCGAGCTTAAAAAGTTGTCTACGATGTTGCCAAAGTACCTTGAATGTTACCAAGGAAAGAACAAATCTCACCCATTCGAAGTCAGACATGTTACTAGTATTTCCCAACAAGAAAACAGTAGTTTGTAAGTATTAAATTATTTTTTTGTCTTACGACTATCGAATTTTGTTGTTATTATATTTTGTGATTGATGATATACCATGCAGAGATTGTGGACTTTTTGTTGCTGCATACGCTGAGTTTTTGAGTGATGGATTAGAAGTACCATCATGTGGAATTAGTGCTGACACCCTTCGCTTGAGATATGCTTCACTCCTATGGAATTATGGTAATATAAAGGCTCGAAATGGCTATGTTAGTAACAATGAAGACCCAAAGATGCCTAGACCCAAAAAAGCTAAGATTGATGAAATGTTGTGTTTATAACCATTGATTAGATAGGTGGTTATGTATATCATATTATTGTGAATTACCTTTTTTTTGATAAGTTGTATTAAACAATTGGTGAAATTTTTAATATAAATGGTTTTTAGGATTATTTCGTTTGTTGGAACAAATGTCATTTATGATGGAAAGGATCAGAGGGGTTGTCTGTGGTAACATCTGTAACTTCTGTTGTAAAAAACTCCATATAATTATCTGCATGTGTACAAACAGAAAGGATACATGTGGCAACAATTTCACAGAAAGGTGATATGTGGTAAGATATGTCACATAAAGGATATATGTGGCAACATATGTCACTGTTTGAATTCTCAAATTTCTAAAAAATAATTAGAACGGTTTTAATATAATTCTCCCTTCGTTTTTCCTCTCTCCTCGCTCCTATAAAAGTAGTTTCATATTACAAATTTTATTTATTTTTACTAAATAATTTTTTTTGCTGATAATATTAATCGTCGATTGTCTGCATGTGTACCAAAAGAAAGGGGTCATGTGGCAACATATAACACAGAAAAGAGATATGTGGTAAGATATATCACAAAAATGAAATATGTGTCAACATTACACTATATATACAACATATGTGTCCCAACAGAAAGAATATATGTGGCAACATATGTCACAGTTTGAATTGTCAAAATTAAAAATAATAATTAAACAGTTTTAATATAATCCTCCCTTCATTTTCCCTCTCCTCATCTCTCCTCTCTCCTCTCTCTCTCCTCTTTGCTATAAAAGTCGTTTCATATTCTAATTTTTTTACTAATTTCAATTTTCTTTTCTATTGTTCCATTATTCCTTTCTTCACTCACAGATCATTGTTCTTGTTGCGATATTTCTAAAATAGTAGTGGTAATCTGTTGCGATCCTCTTCTACAACAAGGCGTTGTTGTCCTCGTCATTTGTAGTTTATATCTTCTCAGGTAATATTTAATTAGGATTTCAAATGCATCTTCTTATTTGCTTACTTGTTTGGCCTGTTTTGAGTGGTTTTATCACTGTTGAGTGGTTTTATCACTTTTTTGGTTCTATAGTTGTTCATTGTAGTACGTTGTATAGTGTTTAGGGAGGATTTTGTGGTTTATTTGTTTGTTTGTTGTGTATTGTGTTGTGTATTTTAAAAAGCTTCATTTGTAGCTCATGTGTGGCATTCAAATATTTTATTTTTGTGGTTGCAGATACAAATATAATGGATCCTGTCAAAAGAAAACTTGATACATCTGACATAACAAAGATCCATAAGAAGGCTAGGGCTAAAGCTGCTAGGAAAAGGAATGAAAATACCAGTCTTTTAGAAGATCTTGCATCTGAAGCAGTTTCTTCTTCTCAAGTAAAAATAGAATTTTGTCAAAAATAATATGAAGAAAGGGAAGTAGTTTTGGAAGAAGAGCAAAAACAACAAGTAGTTGAGAAAGAACAAGGGGAAAATATAGAAGTAGTTAATTGAGAAGTAGTTGAGTCACAAGAAGAAAAAATAAATGAAGACATCAATGCTACTAGTGATGATGGGATTAAAATCATCAATGCTGACACTTTCCCTGTGCATCTGCAGCCTAATGCTAATGGTGATAGCATTATTAGGTCAGTCCTAGGAAAACCTTTCATCAAATTCAGGGATATCCTCAACAAAAATCATTTGGAATATTTTTTCAGAAATAGTTGTTTCGGTCATTTTCTTGATTTACCCATCGATACAACTCCACGTTTTCAATTGATCATTGTGTATGAACTTCTGAAAAGAAGGTTCATTTTTGAAAATCCAAAAAAGAAGGATGAGATTGTAATTAATTATTGTGGCATGCTAGTTTACTTTGGCAAAAGAGAGTTTGCCATAGTTACAGGGCTAAAATGTCATCCTCCTCTTGAGCCCGTCCCTGAATACATTGTCAAAAAAGAACCATGAAGAATAAAGAAAAGAGTAAAAAAAGTAGCAGAAGCAGGACAACAGTCACTGCCAACTAAGGAGCACAAAGAGTCATTGTGCTTACTTTGGTATACACATAACATACTTTTGCCGAGGGATCTCAACAACAACATAAAGTTTAAATGGGTGAATTTCTGTCAGGATATTCAGGCTTTCAACAACTACCCTTGGGGTCATGACAACTTTGAATTAACTCTCAAATATTTGTTGGAACCTTTAGGAGAAAAGACCAGTAACTTCTTTGGCTTTCCATGGGCTTTCATGGTAAAACTAAATGTTCTTAATATTTTTATATTATATTAATTAATTCAACATTTGATTACTGACATGTTTTCCATTTTTACAGGCTTGGGCATTTGAAGTCATTCCTTATTTGACCCATCATGTAATTGCAGAAGAACAGATATCATCTCCAAGGATATTGAGATGGTTGAGATCAAGAACAAAAACTACCAAGAAAGGGCATATTCCAGATCTTTTTAACCCTCGTCTTGATGCAGTAAGTTATTATTAGTACATTACACTCTTATGTTGCTACATATGACTCTTATGTTGCTACATATGATTTATCTGTTGCGACATGTGACACAAATATTGCTACAGATGATTCGTCTGTTACAACATATGACACAAATATTGCTACAGATGATTCGTCTGTTGCAACATTTGTGTCATATGTTGCACCAGATGCCCATATGTGTCGACCTATGACACATCTGTAGCAACATATGACACGTATGTGGAAACATTTCACCCATCTATATCAACATATGACATTTCTGTGGCAACATATGACCCAAATATTTTTAATTGATGACTCATTTTTATAATTTTAGGTTGTGCATCCATGGATTACCCCAACAGAAGAAGAATTGCAAATGCCATATCTAATTACTCTAGGGTTGGTTGAAACCATTTTTGATCCTGTTGTGGATAGAGTTAAAATGGAGTTAGCTGGAGCAACAACCATTAAAAGAGACAGAGTTTTTAATGAAGTCGTTAATGAATTAGTTGTTTTTTATGGTGTTGGTGTAGGTGCTGGTGCTGGTGCTGGTGTTGGTGTTGGTGTTGGTGTTGGTGTTGGTGCTGATGCTGGTGTTGGACAAGACCAAGGGGCTACCTCTTGTAGAAGATGTTGTGGCTTTCTCTGTGAGAAGTGCAAGAAACATGATGAAGATTCTATCATGTATCTTCAAACATTGAGTCAAGCTGTCAATGAATTCAAAAACAAGATGGGGGTCAAGGGCATTCTATCAAAAAATGTTGGCTATCCATATACTCCACAGGCCAAGAGGAGGAAAGAATCATTTGCCAAGGCAATACAAAATTTGAAGAAGAAGATGTTTGGAGAAATTCCAAGGGCCGTAATTGAGGAAGTGAAGGAGTACAAAAAGTTGAATATTTATAAGCGTGCGATTGTAGCGGAAAAAACCAAAGTGTTGAGTCTGACGAGTGCAAAGGATATTCGAATAGAATACGGCATGCATGTTTTTACAGGTCAATATTTCAGGAACATGACAAGCACAAAAGTTTGGTGGGAAGATTGGGTAATCCTACAAATTATAATGCACGTTCCTTTTATCTTTTTAATGACTACTCTTCTTTATTCTTTAATATTATTTTTATTTCAATATATTGACGAAATCCTTAACCTCACACGTCAGAGGCATGAGACATACTCGGATTACTATGATCCCAGAGATAGAATCCTGAATCTCAACTTTTATATCAACTTCCAAAAAAGATATAATGAAATAAGCGATGAGGCAACAACTGTTGGTGGCAGAAGCATTATACAGTTAGTAGATGACTTTTTATGGGATGAAGATATGATTGACTATGTCAGGGGTATTAGGCCATATCCTAGAGGCATGGATTGGATTGATGCAAAAAGGATTTTGACAGTCATGAACACGGACAGTACCCATTTTGTGACTCTCGAGATTCTCTTGCATGAGGGTCGCATGAATGTTTATGATTGCAACCTGATTGTTATGGAACATGCCAAGTTTTTGACATACATACAACCTGTCTTTGAGTTGCTGCCTAAATTGTTGAAGCAGAGTGGAATAATGGAATATTTGCTAGAAAAGTTGCTCAATGAACCATGGAAATTTACAGGTCGAATGGAACCCATGGTAAAAAACACAAGTGGAGTGGTGTGCGGGTCATATTCCCTTGCATTCATTGAGTATTTGGTTAGCGGGACAGAATTTCAACCTCCCAAAACCCTGTTGTGTGACAATCTATTTGAAGGGATGCAATATGTTTGAGCTTATGGGATAATATCTCGGAGCTTAAAGCCCTGACAATGTGTTTGTAAATAAATACAATATTTTATTTTATCAATTATATTGTTTTATTTTATCAATGTAGTTCTTCAAATTTTGAACCCATTTTCGAAAATCCTAGCTCCATCCACATATGGTCATCTGTAGTAACATTTGTGGCATATGTTGCTACAGATGTTTCGTCTGTCGCAATATGTGAAACAAATGTTGCAATAGATGTGTCAACCCATCACACATCTGCAGCAACATATGACACATATCTGGCAACATTTGAGGCATATGTAGCAACCAATGACATATATGTGTTCAATTGCTATTTTATAGGACCCATATGTAGCAACATATGTATCATACGTAGCAACATTCGCCTCAAATGTAGCAACTTTCGCCTCGTATGGTCATCTGTAGCAATATTTGTGGCATATGTTGCTACAGATGACTTGTGTGTCGCAACATGTGACACAAATGTTTCAACAGATGTGTCAACCCATCAGACATCTGCAGCAACATATGACACATATGTGGCAACATTTGAGGCATATGTAGCAACAAATGACATATATGTGTTCAATTGCTTTTTTATAGGACCCATATGTAGCAACATATGTATCATATGTAGCAACATTCACCTCGTATGGTAATCTTTAGCAACATTTGTGGCATATGTTGTTACAGATGACTCGTCTGTCGCAACATGTGACACAATATTGCAACAGATGTGTCAACCCATCAGACATCTGCAGCAACATATGATACATATGTGCCAATATTTGAGGCATATGTAGCAACAAACGATCGAACATTGGCCTCAAAGTGTCAAACAAACATTTGATCAGGAGTGCAAAACTACGTTTATTTATTTCCACAACTATGATAATTTTAATGGTTGTACACAACTACATAAGAATTTTCTATCGTCTTCAATATTCTTCTTGGTAATGCTTAATAATACAGAAAAAATAACCAACAACACCAAGATTAGCTTCCACATGCTACAACATTTGGTCTTCTTCTTCTCCTTCATCCCCCATTCGGTACTTCTTTTAATATGACTTTCATCAACAGTTTCTAACTCCTTAATTTTGTTTGCCAATCTGAGAATAATGAACTTGGATCGTAAATCAACATCTTCACGATCCCTCCATCTAAAGAAGTTGCATGCATTCTCCTAAAATACACACCACAAAGAAACAAATTTATATAAAAAAAATAATAAAGAGATCTGAAGTCTCCAAAACTGTAAAAATGAACATAAACGATAGCGTGGACGAGACCAAAATCTTCGACCTGGATTGTCCTTTGACCATGAAGTTTGCATTGAAACTAAGTCTCCATGTTTGCAATAGAATTTCACACCCAACATGGTATCATTTTCATCATCACAAATTTGATTTAGTATTGCATTTGACATCATATCTAACCAATTAACAAAAAGTCAAGCTGATGAAAATCAATTTAGTAATGCATATGTGAGTCCTGAAATTTGGCTTAACCAAAGGACAATCAAATTAGTTGCGTCTTTAAAAATGAATAGAAAAGAGTTACAGATAAAAAGACTGATGAAAATAAAATAATATCATTACATCCATCGCAGGTTGTACCGGAGAGAGAGAGAGAGAGAGAGAGAAAAGCGCCAAAATCGAAGCTGCAAGGATGCAAAATTTGAAAACCCTATTCTTGAAATTAAAATGAAAACCCTAATTTATATATATATATATATATATATATATATATATATATATATATATATATATATATATATATATATATATCCTTCTAGAATGGGCTTGGGCCATTTTTAGTTTTAGTTTAACAGAATGGGCTTTGCCTATCATTTGGGCCAGTTTTAAAAAGACCTATTTTTATAATTATATGTTGCCACAGATTCAGTATATCTTGACATTTCAACAACAGAATCAGCATATGTTGGCGCATATGAAATAAGAAGGAGACACTAATCGACGAATTGATCAATTTAGGAATGAGAAAATAATACTTTGGACAAATTTTTAGTGATTTAGACAATAATTAAGCAATAAAAATAATTTATAATATTTGGATCAACGACATAGAAGGGTGTTATATAACTATCATATGGATTTACTAGGTCATTGTAGGACAAACTAGTGGGATGATAGTCTTTCTAAATATAATTGATAGAATTGATTGAAGGTTGTTGTATAGGACCATAATTTGTTAATTAGACATGTTGTGAACTATATATTGGTGTTACATATCAAATTAGGTGACCATTTAATTGAATTAACCCCCCAAAAGACCCATTTTTATAATTATATGTTGCCACAGATTCAGTATATGTTGCAATTTCAACAACAGAATCAGCATATGTTGGCACAGATGAAACAACAAGGACGCACTAATCGACGAATTGATTGATTTAGGAATGGAAAAATGATAATTTGGGCCAAATTTTAGTGATTTAGACCATAATTAAGCAATAAAAATAATTTATAACATTTGTATCAACGACATAGAAAGATGTTATATAACTATCATATGGATTTACTAGGTCATTGTAGGACGAACTAGTGGGATGATAGTCTTTCTAAATATAATTGATAGAATTGAATGAAGGTTGTTGTATAGGACCATAATTTGTTAATTAGACATGTTCTAGGACTATATATTGGTGTTACATATCGAATTAGGTGACAAATTAATTGAATTAACCCCCAAAAGACCTATTTTTATAATTATATGTTGCCAAAGATTCAGTATATGTTGCAATTTAAACAACAGAATCAACATAAGTTGGCACAAATTTAATTCGAAAATAAGTACAACATAAGTAGATATGTTATATGATAATTCGAAAATAAGTACAAAAGACAAAAAAGCAACATTTTCACCATATGTCATATGTTGCCACATATTTAATTCTAAAATAAGTACAAAATTAATTCCACACAGTCGTATGAGGAAGAAATGTAACTAGATAATCTAGTTCTAAATCATAACTACACAATTCACAATGAATATCGTCTTCATCGTCACTTCCTCTGGGCCAACCATTCCTGCAGGCGATTTGATGGTGTTGATGCACAGTGCAACAAATGGGTATTTCTCCCAAAATATTAGGTTCTCGCACCCACATTTGATTTAAAATGTATTGCAAATGGTGTCGACATCTTCTCACTATTACTGGCATGTTTTTTTTCATGTTGGCAATGCACATCAAGTCTTCTCTCATGGATATACCGCCTTCAAATATTGAAATTACGGCAAGCAAATACTCTGCACCACGGTGGCCACCTTCTGCTGCTTTTTTAACCATTTCCAATGCAGTTGGATCATTACGATATGAAAAAATTGAACTATAACATAAACAACACATTAAGAATACAAAATACGTTGATGAAAATGTGAAAACAAACGAAACACATTAAAATTACCATGCCTTTTCTGTATAAGACTTCTAAGTTCTCCGATGCTATGCAAATTTTCATGAAAGAGATGGCATGTTGATTCATCGTCCATGTAGGTTTAGGGGGGAAGCTGTCCAATGTTACCTTCTGATACACAGAACGTTCATTAGCGACTGCATTGAGGAACCTGAAACATAATTTAACACTCGCTAAATCTTGTAGGGAGTAGGAAGCAACCCTTTCAACGATGAGAATTACTAGTTCATTCGGGAGGGTTTCAATGAAGTTTTTCCTAGTTGAAACCATTTTTGAGAATGAAAACGAAGAGAAGACAACTTTTGACTTATCCATCCCTTCTGTTGTGTTCTTATAAAAGGCCAACAAATTTGAAAAGTTGCAAGAGATGACGTTTCAACAAAGTAAAAAAACTGAAGGGTCGTAATTATTAAACAAAACCTATTTTTGAGATATCAGTAATTATTAGATCTGATTGATCACAACACAACACTTACACGTAATCATTATTTAAAAATATATTGGGATAGATTTGTAATTAGTTTTTAAATGTGTAATTGACATATGTTGCCACATCTAAAATATTCTGTTGTAATATCTAAAACATATTTGACATTTGTTCACACAGATACGTTATATTGTAATATATAAGGCATGATTGACATATGTTGTCACATCTAAAATATTCTGTTGTAATATCCAACACATAATTGACATATGTCGCAACATATACAAAACAAAGAAGGGCAATATTTTTCACAATTAATTTGCAAGTTCATTACATATGTTGCCACATATGGCAATTTAATTAATCCCTCGTATGAGGCAGAAAATAAACTAGATAATCTAGTTCTATATCACGCCTACATAAATCACAAAGAATATCATCTTCCTTATCTTCCTTGTACTGTCTTGGGTGTCGTCTCCAGGGATAATCAATCCTGCGATGGATTCGCTCATATTGATGATCAGTACAACAAATGGGTCTTCCTACCAACAAACAATGTCCTGGCACATACATTCCACATAAAATATTTCGCAGATGATTTCGACATTTTCTCACTACATCTGGCTCAGTTTTTTTCATGTTTGCAATGAAAAGTAAGCCTTCAGTCATTGTTTCACCACCATTGAAGATTGAAATTATGGCAAGCACATACTCAGCTCCAGTGTGGCCACCGTCTGCTGCTTGAACAATCATTTCCAATGCAGTTGGATCGCTACGGTTGAAAAAATCATACTACAGAACAAATATAACATTTAAAATTAAAAATTAAAAACAAAGTGAATACAATAAAAAATATTAAAAATTATCACGCCTTCTCTATATAATACTTCAGAATTCCCTGATTCTCTGCATATTTGCATAAAAGAAATGGTTTGTCGAACAATCGTTCATCTACAAAAAGGAAACCTGAGCAAATTTACCTTATGATATACAGAACGTTCATTACCTACTTCATTGAGCAACCTGGAGCGGATAAATGAAACAAAATAATTAGGAAATGAAATTAAATATCGAAAAACTGATTAATACATACATACCAAAATTTAACACTCATTAAATCTTGTAGGGAGTAGGAAGCAACCCTTTCAACGATGAGAATTACTAGTTCCCTCGGAAGGGATTCAATGAAGTTTTTTTTAATCATAGTGATTTTTGACTATTTGTTATTCATAATGAAAATTCAGTGAAATTTAAAAAGTTGGAAGAGAAGAGAAATGAGAAGTTGACTTCAAATGCATGTATTCTTTTGAAAAACGGTGAAAAGTGAAGAGTCACGTCATTAAAGTTTTTTTTCTTGAAAGTTGTTCTAATGACAGTAATTAGGTACGGTAATTATATCATCACATTACACGATACTTGTTGTCACAAATTTGTTTTTTGGTACTTGTTAGACATAATTGACATATGTTGTCACAAATGCAATTTTATGTTGTAAGATCTAACACATAAGTGGCATATGTTGCCACAGATTTTTTTTTGGTACTTGTTAGACATAATTGACATATGTTGGCACAAATGCAATTTTATGATGTAAAATCTAACATAAGTGGCATATGTTGCCCCAGATGCACTATTCTGACATATAATTGGCATATCTTGCCACAAATGCACTATTCTGCATATTTTGTTATAAGTAGCAACACATAATTAAATAAATCATGCATTATATATAAATAACATCACATAAGTTGATTATAAATAATATTAGATAATAGAGATCATCCTCAAATAAGAAATAACATTCATTAAAATTCAACAACACAACACTTCTTATGGGGCATTTTGATTTGGGCATGTAGTTTTTTTGTGGCCAAAGTCCCTACATACGGAACACTTATTTTTTCTTGTTGGAAATGATTCACCAACTCCACGCCGTCTCTTATATCTCCTTCTTCCGGGTTTACTTGGATCAACATATGGTGGAGGTATTTCTCTCTGAATGATATCCAAAGGGACAATCCAAGAATCTTCAGGTGGCACCGGGTGAATTTCCTGACAATATGTCATTATGTATTTTTCCACCAAATAATATGGAGAGGAGTACATGTAAATCTGATTTCCAAAATTGGCTCCATGTTGGGATCGAAGCGCTGCCATGGCATGTGGACAAGGTATTTTGTTCAAGTCAAAAATTCTACAAGTACAAGATCTTCTTCGTAGATCCACAATAGCAACATCTCCATGACGAGTGACAATGAACTTGTAGTTAGCGATTTGATGGGCCAATAACTTGTTGCCCGCATTGACATACTCTGATATGTCTTTTTCAATTGAGGGAACAAATCTATTTGCAGAGTGCACCAGTTCCATACGCCTCTGGTGAAATAACAATGCAAATCTCCTGTTTATTTCATCAAATAGAGCAACAATGGAAAATTCTCTTTCAACATCAAACATAACATTCACCGATTCTCCGATGTTTGACGTCATAATGTTATATCTACACAACAAAAGATAAAAATCAAACAAAGCACATAAAGTAAAAATAAACTAAAATGAGATGGTACGTATTTCCCGGGCAATATGCCCTACTCCATGTGTGGAATCCAATATGTTCAAGAGCTTCAGGCGCCTTTGGTACCAAATCTCTTATTTGATTGAAATGGTCAGTGAACTCACATATATCGTACGCCTTTGCTGCTTTATAAAAATGGGACACTACTTTCGAATTGTGAAAGTTATTTCGAATATTTTCCCCAAGGTGTTTCATGCAACAACCATAATGAGATGCATGGTAGATTCTCGAAACCATCTTTCGAATACTTGGATGCCTATCAGAGATAATGCACTACTCATCAGTATCATCTACAAAGCTTCTCATATTTTGAAAAAAATATTCATATGAGGCATCACATTCCTTGCCCACGACACATAAAGCCACTGGAATATATGATTCTCGGCATCTTGTGCCACCGCCGATAGCAGAACTCCTCCATACTTGCTCCTTAGGAATGTGCCATCAACGGCTATTACTTTTCTCATTTCTTGAAAACCAATTATCCAAGCAGCATATGATACAAAGAAGTACTGGAACCTCCCATTTTCATCGAGCGATAATGTTGTCTTGCTTCCTGGATTCGTAACTTCAAGCATATAACGGTAAGCATTAAGCACTGCATATCCGTGCTCATGTGTTCCCCTGACATTAGACTAAGCATGCTCCATGCCCTTATAAATATTCCTATAGCTTACCTTACAACCCAATTCTGTGCGGAGTTGATTTGACATGTCTCTTGTGGATGAGCCTTTACCATTGGGAAACCTAATTTCAAAGTAGTTACTTATGAATTTTGTCGTGGCATGGGAATTATTGCTAGTAAGATGCTCTGAACCACACGTATGTTACTTTTCATAGATTCTAATGGAAAACCTGTCACTACTTGTAAATTTCATAGCCCCCAGCCACCAATTGCAATCTGGATATGAACATTTAGAGAAAAACACATTACGAGAATTGATCACCTTTTTCAGTCTAAATTTTTTTTTCAAGCAAGCGATTTTCAATGAATTTGCCAGTTCTTGCTTGTTCTTGAATGGAATTCCCTTATAAAAACTTGTTTCATCATCTCGAACATTATTCACACGTGAAGTTTAAGAAGCACATGGATTGTTGTTGCCAACTATAGGTGTAGGAGGAAACTTGCTCTCAAGGTCCGGCCCTTCAGCTTCAGGTTCACCTACACCTTCACCTTCACCTTCACCTATTCCAATTTCATCATCAGGATTATTCATGTCCGCAGTATAAAATTCATCATTAAACATATCTTGTTCTCCTTTGTCTACATTATGTTCCTCCTCGATAGGATTTTCTTCCACGTAGCCTCTTAATATGGGCGGTTTCTCTACTCCTCCCAAATAAACAAGTAAACTAGATTGATCGGTTTTTCTAAAAGGTAAAACCTTCTCATTATGAAAAAAATGGGGAATGTAATTCATAACAAGATCTTGCAGTTTACAATTGTATCCAAACTTTTGCACGACTAAATTGAAGAAACTATCATACAAAATGTTTCTTTCGACATACATCCCTACTGAACCGGCTCCTCATTTTTTACTATCCTTCCAACGCCATATGAATCAAACTTTCTTCTCGACCCATTCACCACGACAATCAACCCCTACAAATAATGACATTGTACCTGTAGAAATTAATTTTAAAAAAAAATAATTAGTAATTATGAAGAATAAGTATATGTCGCAACATATGACTATTCTGTGGCGAGATGTAAGTCATATTTTGCTAAATATGACTGTTCTGTTGTGAAAAATAAATCACATGTGACAACATTTTTATGTTATATCATATTTGCAACTTGTGGATTTTCTGTTGCGAAATGTAACTCATATGTTGCTACATATGACTCTTCTGTTGTGACAATAAATCACATGTGGCAACATGTTTATATTATGTCACATGTGGAAACATGTTTATATTATATCATATGTTGCAACACATGACTATTCTGTGGCGAGATGTAAGTCATATGTTGCTACATATGATTGTGCTATTGTGAAAAATAAATCACATGTGGCAATATTTTTATGTTATATAATATGTTGCCACATATGGTTTTTCTATTGCGAAATGTAAATCGAATGTTTCTACATATGACTGTTCTGTTGTGACAGATAAATCACACGTGACAACATTTTTATGTTATATCATATGTTGCCACATATGGCTTTTCAGTTGCGAAATGTAAGTCATATGTTGCTACATATTACTGTTCTGTTGCGGTTGAAATAACATTTATGTTGCTACATATGACTATAATATGTTATAATATTCAACTGTTGCAACATAAATAACAATAAGTTGGAAACGCAAATGCGAATTATTAAAAACATTGCAGGTACCCTACTCATATGATAATGAATTGATTTCAAACAAGTATTAATTATACTTACCAGAAAAAATGGTGTGTGACCCAATTGCTTATGAAGTAATTCCAATTGAAACAAAACGAAATTTGGTCCACAAATTATAGATTAGGTAATCTGATTCAAGAAGAAGAAAGCTCAAGCACTAGCAGCCAAGACCCACAGTGTACGAAAAGAAGAAGAATAATAATAAGATGAAGAGAGCGGGAAGAAAGGAAAGCAAGCTAGCAAAGACGAGAGCAGAAGAAGAAGAAGAAGAAGAACAAAAAAAAAGGAAGAATACGACGGCTGGAGGCGGGGGGGGGGGGAAAATTTTATTTCCCCTTTTGGCTCGCAATTTCCCACCAAAATTGGTTAAATTACGTTTGGTTTAGTAAATTTACCCTTTTACCCCTCATTTAATTCCCACAAAAGTTGGTTAAATTAGGTATTGTGAAATTACCCTTTTACCGTTCATTTAATTCAGTGGAACAAACTGTCAACTTATAAACTTGATGGCAACTCCACAATCCTTAATCATTAATCACATAATTGTCACCTACACCCAATACTTAAGACTTATGTCACCACCCATTTATTTTGAAACCTTAATGTCACCATTTTTTAAAAATCCCTAGCTTCATCGCTTGATCAGTTCTTTGGACTTAGCTTCCGAGAAAAGTGTGTTCATCAGAGAAGACTGTTTGCTTTTCAGTTCATCAAAGAAAGGAGCGCTCTTCAGTTCATTAGATCAATGAGTTTTTCTGATTTGGGGAAAACAATGTTATAATGTTTTATGAATTATTATTTTTTTTCTTAAAAATGGGGAGGGAGTGTTAAAAATCTTGGAGGGAATATAAAATTTGAGTGAAAATTTTAAGGCAACACTTGTAATGTGTTGTTTTTACAATTATAAAAATATGACACTTTAAAAGTGTGGCCATATATGTAAATAGGTGTTGCAAATTATATCAAATAGTAACAACACTTAAAAAGTGTAGCTAATACCATTACAGAGTACACTTTTGAAGTGTTGTCAGTATTA
The DNA here is from genome assembly GCA_016801875.1 of Solanum sitiens. Classification (NCBI taxonomy): domain Eukaryota; kingdom Viridiplantae; phylum Streptophyta; class Magnoliopsida; order Solanales; family Solanaceae; genus Solanum; species Solanum sitiens. The sequence goes on along the minus strand of JABWTJ010000882.1, from coordinate 63,321 downwards.
TCGTAGATAAAAGTTAAAATCGTTGGCTACGCTTTAAAAGCGTTCCCAAAATTACTTTAGGCAACACTTTATAAATGTTGTCCAAAATAAGTGTTGTTGTAGACCTAAAATGGTGTAGTGAATTCCTCTCATGGCGTAATCTACTGAAGTTTGATATCTTGGTTGTTTTGACGCAGATGTGGTATTTGAGGGTTGCTTTTTAGCAACTGAATTTGTTTGTCTTGAGAAACCAAAAGTAAAGGGGTCTTGGAAGGCTGATGTTCAGTCGCTGCTTCAATCTCATCCTATGTTCTTAGTTCCAATAGTTCCATTATCTTTTTTTCTACCCATAATTACCTACCCTGCAAGAATTCATGAGTAATAAAGTCGAGGATGGAGTTTGAGCTCCCTTTAGAAGCAAGGAAAACTTATTTTTCCGCTTTACAATCAATGCGTAGTTAAAAAATTTGATTTAGTAAATTAGATTGAAATATTGAGATGCATAAAACAATTGTCAAAATTTCCTTTTTAATACTACGATAATTTTGTTGGGCTTTATTCCAATGCTTGGATGCAAATGCAATGATATGCTCCTTTTCATTTTGTCTTTGCTTTAAGATCCCACCATAACCTATATCAGAAGCATCTGCCTCAACTATTTTGAAAGTAGAGGGGTCAAGATGTGATAAGCATGGAAGATCCTTTGCTTTCAAGTTTGATCTCCTTAACAACATTTGTATGGATGTTGGTCCATGGGGGAGGAGGTTTCCTTAGTATGTCATGGAGAGGCTTCAATAAATTGCTGAGACCTGGGATAAATTCTGCTATATAATTTACACACCCCAAAAATCGCTGAAGCTGGGTTTTGTTAAGAATTTGATTAGAAAATTTATCAGCATTGTATGGACCGTTGGATAGGGACAATAGTGCCTTGTTGGTTATTATACCCATGGAACCTTATATAAATTTGAAAAATACTATACTTAGTTTTGGACAAAACTAAGCCATTGTCTTAAATACTATTAAGAAAAACTTTCAGATGCTTGAAGTGTTGGTCAACGGTAGTAGAGAATACTAGGACATCATCAATGTAGACTATGATAAATTTTGAGAAGGGATTGAAGATATCATTCATTATTTTTTGGAATTCAAAAGGAGCGTTCTTAAGTCCAAATGGCATAACATTCCACTCATACTCGCCAAAAGGTACCGTAAAAGCTGTTTATAGAGGTCTTTTGGAGGATCGATTGGTGGTATAGGTGAAGGAGTGTTCATAGGCTGTCGGGCACTTGGTATTGATGGTGGAGAACAATATCGGACAATTGGTCTTCCTGATAATGTTGAATGAAGAGACGATAATTCTTAGACCAAATTCCTAGCTAGCTACTCATAGAAGCAGAAAAGGGAAACCATTATTATCTAGAGGTAATCAGATCAAAGAAAAATAATATGTTGATGCTTTTAGATAAATATTATTTTAACTATATTATAGCATGTTTTCTTATTTCATTTCCAACCATTATTTTTTTCTATGTTTCTTTTTGTATGTGGTGATTATGATTTTGCAAATTCCATATTTGTACTACATCTATTGATTTATGTCTAAGTTGAGAAGAGCAGCACAACACTTAACTAGTTGTTGCATATGCAATGCAAATTTGCTGCAATTTAAGCTCTACCCTCTTTGTTTCTTTGGCGACTGTTGCTATTATGTATTGGTTGATTTCACTTTCTAACAATAAATGTTACTAATTTTAAAATAATTTTAACCAAATATTTCATGTTTTGGGCATTGTTTTGTGAGTTACTTCCCTAATAACTATTAATTCTGTTTTCTCATTCCTAGGTTTCCACCTGTGTCGTTAGCTTATCAGGTTTCCATCTTCTCTACCTCTAAAATCTCCCATAACTTGATCGTTGTTTTAGAAATTTCAATACAGTTGAGTGTTGTCTAATGTGTAATTTTTTTACATGGTGTTGTTTATTTTTGTGTTTATTGTTTTTTATTCAAATATTGATGGTTTGGGCATTGTGGTTATTTCAGTTTGTAGCGATACCTTTATCTTACTCCACGTTGTTATCTACCCACTTTTTTACTGCACATGGAATTCATGTGTGCTTCCAGGCAACTTCAGCACATCCCTCTCCATTGAAGAAAAGGAAGCTGAAGCTTTTGGCCTCCACAACTCTCGCCATCCGTCTCCTCCAAGTACTGCTGCACCTTGAAGGTAATTCGTCGTCTCCCTCTTCAATTTTTGGATTCGATTTATTAACTCTTCATCTTTATATTTTTTCTCCTCGAATATCTTATGGTTTTAATTTTCATTTGCTCTTAGATTTAGTTTTACAATATGAGTTGATCAAGTTTGATTTTCTGAGAACTGTAATTAGGATCAAAATGACTGAATATTTTGAGAACCATTAAATATTCATAATTAGGGTCAACTCTCATGGCGATCGCGAAATTATTCATGGCTCACATGAGTCGATCTAAATTGTTAGCCATGTAAATTATGAAGTAGAAATTGCTAAACAAATTATAATATACAGATTAATCGAAATTAGCACCAAAATGACAGATCACTATTAAGACTTTGCAGAACCAATATAGGGCAAAAAAATTATATGTGTCTGATCAGATCAGACCCAACTTTTAAAAAACACACACTTTAATGTTAATGTGTAGTTTTCCCAGACCCTTGCGAGAGATTTTAGAAGAAAGGTTCAAAAACTGAGCTCAAGTCAAATATATTAAGTCATGATATACTTTTCCTCCTCTCATTGCAGTATTACTACATCACATATGACCTTTGGCTTCACAGAATCTCCACATTCAGCATAACAAGAGTTTTTTTTTATTTTTGTACTTTATTAGTTTCCTCCTTTGATACTCCTTTAACTCATTATATTTAACACTAAAGAAAAAAATACCCTCTGTATATAATCATATCTACTGCCTCTTTGTCCTTATGAGGCTTTTGGTAGCATTGAAATCAAAATTATTTGAAGAGATCAAGTCTTCTTTTCTTGCTTCAGGAGAAATTACAATGTTGAAATAATTAATGATGTAGATAGATTTGAAGCTAAGTAGAGTTTGACTACTAAAAGTGTGCCTGTAAAATAATTTTACTCATCTTCTACTTGCTTTTAACAACTTAAAGCTGCTTTTGAATTTCCTACGCAATATGAAAGATATGTGCATGCCTAGTTTGAGAGAAGTCCCACAATTTTTAATCAACTAATCACCCTTTTGGAATACATTGCTTGTAAAAGAAATACATCACCTCTTTTTTATTGTTGTTTTGCTTTCACTTTATAATGTCTATTGTTCTTCTGTTACTGAATTGGTTCTAATGTTCTTTCACTTAATTTTCCTATCATTGTTTACCGTAAATTTATGTTTTAGCTTACAATAATTAGAGATGAAATAAAGCAACTATGCTATAATTTTTATATAACTGCACAAAATCATGGCTTGCATAATATTTCAGTAAACATTCCATTTAGGGAGTGAATTAATTTGTCCATTCTGCTTATTTTGTACAAATATATTCTGTTGTTTGAATTGCTTTCCCACAAACAACAACGTAACCGTCAATCTGCTATCTTTTTGCCTATGTGCTTTCTATGGGAAGTTGGATAATGTTGCACAAAAAATGCATGACACCTGAATTTTTAACAAAGGTATGTCACAACCAACAATACTCCTTACTTATAACGCTGCACATCCACAACTTTAAACACTTCTCCTTCCTACTGTAGGTATTTTGCAGCGACAACGTCACACCACCACCATCTATTATGTAAATAGCATAGTGTAGACGTGCATAAGCAATGTTGTATGCATAGAAAACATGTATGCCTAAACAGTGCATTTACAATATAATGTATAAAAATGTCTCTATAATTATCAACCTTTTTCTAATTGTCGTCCTATCAATATTTGTGATAGTTATTGCCTAAAATTTAATGTATTAACATGTGTATATTGTCAACCTTTTACTAATTCTCATTCTACCAATACTTGTGATAGTATCACTAAAAAAATATTGGCAGGTGCACGCACGAACAACAATGTCTAGTCTAAAAAGAAACTTAACATTTGAAAGACAGATATAGTCTTCAATGTTGAGTTTTAAAGAAACAATTAGATATGTATAATTAAAAACAATTAGAAAGCAATAGGAAATTTCTCAATTTTTTCATTTTTAAAAAACAAAAATTTTAAATTAATTTAGTCATTTTCTATTTAATTTTATCAAAATATTAAGAAATCTTAATATATTTTAAAAAGTAACAAAGCACTAGAAATTTTTTCAATTTTTCATTTTTAAAAAATAAAATTTTAAAATAATTTTTTTCATTTTCAACTTTTGTTTTTAAAGTATTAAGAAATATAAATATATTTTATCGACTAATTAATTAAAAACGTTTTGGCTATTTAATTTAATTTAATTAATTAAATAAATAATTAACTAAATAATTAAAATAAACTTTGTCCATCGATTAATCATTTTCCAAAGCCGAAGCTGAAGTTGAGCGAGCGACGACGACGACGACGACGCAAGGGGGGTCCCTCTTTCCAACCCTTTTAATAATTAATAGGAGTATTTACATATTTAAACTCTCCTATTTTTGTTTCCACCACCGATGAGGGGCAAATGCCTTTTCACTAAAGCATAAGAAGACTTTTCAAGTTCCAACTCTTCAAGTTCCCAACTTTTTAAGTTCCTCTCTTTCTCTCTATTTTCCATCAATTCTTGCTACATACCCAACAATCCCCCACATTGATGGGAATGGTTATAACATAGGAATGCACGGACAAGTGTGTACATTACAAGAAAGGATTAATTGCATCTGGATAAGTAGGTTTCCCCGTGAACTTTCCGTAGTGAACATATGTCGGATATACTCAGTCAATCCGTAGATGCGATATCTTTGAACCGTAGAGCTTTGGCGTATATCTAGACAACCATATGTCACACAATTAATCCTTTACTATTTATGGTTCTTACGGTTGTGTTCGTTTCGGCCATGAACACCTTCTGGTTTCATGAACGTATAGAGAATAGGCTTTCAACGAAAATTCTCTTTGAAGCGGCTTACACTTAACACTCACATAGGTTATTTCTAACCGTGTCATCTCGTAGATACACTATTTGGTCAAATTAGCCAAACTTAGCAAATCATTAAAAACTTTAAGCTTTATTAACTCATTAACAAGCCTTAAAGTCTTAACCTTGTCCCTGAACATTGTCTTCATCATGAGAATGGATTGAATTAATTGACAATGTCGAACCGTCAGCCACAACTTTGTTTTTCTCCGTGAATCTATCTCTTGGAATCTCCAGTCTGCTAGATAGAGTTACCGCCATGCTGACTTGTCCTAAGCCATAAACTCATTCCCTTAGATGATGTTTCAACTGTCTCTCTCACTAAGCCTTTCGTTAGTGGATCTGACACATCATCGCTTGACTTTACATAGTCAATGTGATAATTCCACTAGAGAGCAATTATCTTACGGTGTTATGTCTTCATCGTATATGATGAGACTTCCTGTTGTACATGACGCTCCCTGCCCTACCTATTGCTACTTGACTATTGCAATGTATACAAATAGGTCCAACAGGTTTGGGCCAGAATGGAATATCTTCTAGAAAATTCCGGAGCCATTCAGCTTCTTCACCAGCCTTATCCAAAGCAATGAATTTAGATTCCATTGTGGAGTGATCAATACATGTCGGTTTGGATGATTTTCAAGAGACTGCTCCTCCACCAAGTCTAAACACGTAACCACTTGTGGATTTCTTCATTCGACCCGGTGATCCAATTTGCATAACTATATCCTTCAATCACAACAGGATATTTATTATAATGCAAAGCATAGTGTTGTGTATATTTCAAATACCTCAACACACGTTTCATTGCCATCCAGTGAGTTTGATTCATATTATTAGTGAACCGACTCAGTTTTCTGATAGCACATGCTATATCTGGTCGCGTACAATTCATAATATACATAAAACTTCCCAATACTCTAGCATATTTCAATTGAGAGTCACTTTCATCTTCATTCTTTTGAAATGTAAAGCTTAAATCAATTGGAATTTTGACAACATTGAAATTCAAGTACTTGAACTTATCCAATACTCTTTCAATATAATGAGATTGATATAATGCTAGTCCATGAGGATTTTTGAGAATCCTGATCCCTAAGATCAAATCAGCAACTCCTAAGTCCTTCATATCGAACTTGCTGGACAACATGCGCTTTGTAGCATTTATATCATCAATATTTTTACTCATTATTAACATGTCATAAACATACAAACAAACAATGACTTCAAGATTCAGAATATTTTTAATGTAAACACACTTATCACATTCGTTAATCTTGAATCCATTTGCCAACATTGTTTGGTCAAATTTAGCATGTTATTGTTTGGGTGCTTGCTTGAGCCCATAAAGCGACTTCACAAGTCTTCACACTTTCTTTTCTTTATCAGGAAATATAAACCCTTCAAGTTGTTCCATAAGAATTTCTTCCTCAAACTCTCCATTTAAGAAGGCTCTCTTTACATCCATTTGATGGATTTTAAGATCATACACTGCCGCTAGTGCTATCAAAATCCTAATTGATGTTATCCTTGTTACTGGAGAGTATGTGTCAAAATAGTCCAAACCTTCTTTTTGTATATATTCTTTGACTACAGGTCTAGCCTTATATTTGTCAATAGTTTCATCAACTTTTATTTTTCTTTTAAGGATCCATTTTGATCGTAAAGGTTTATTTCCTCGAAGAAGATCAGCTAATTCTCAAGTATGATTACATAATGATTCGATATCACTATTGACAACTTCTTTCCAATAAGTTGAGTCAGACGAAGATATCACTGCTTTAAATGTTTGAGGCTCATTTTCAAGCAACAGTGCCACAACATTTGGTCCGAAAGAAGTGGCTTTCCATTGGCGAGTGCTATGCCTAGGATCCTTACTAGGTAGTGTGCTTTCCGTAGATTCTTCTCGTGGTCATTTTGGTCTTTCACTTGTCGACTCACATTCAGTTTTATACAGATAAATGCTTTCAAAGAAATCTGTGTTATCTGACTCAATTATCGTATTAACATGAATCTCGTTATTATCAGATTTGTGAACCAAAAATCGACAGGTCTTACTGTTCACATCATATTTAATAAATACACAATCTACCGTTTTGGGTCCAATTTTAACCCTTTTGGGTAAAAGAACCTCTACCTTAGATAAACACCCCCACACTTTGAAATATTTCAAGTTGAGTTTCCTTCCTTAAAACAACTCATATGGAATTGATTGTGCTTTGCTACGAGGTACCCTATTGAGTATCTTATTAGCCATAAGGATGGCTTCCCCCCCAAAGGTTTCGCGGTGAACCATAATTGATCATTAAGACATTCATCATTTCCTTTAGTGTTCTGTTCTTCCATTTTGCCAAACCATTTGACTGTGGTGTATAGGGTGCAGTAGTTTGATTAATAATATCTTATTCCAAACATATCTCTGAAAAAGAGATTCATATTCTCCACCCCTATCACTTCGAATCATTTTTATGTTTAGATTCAATTGGTTCTCAACTTCTTTTTTGTATTGCTTAAATGCATCAATTACTTCATCCTTACTATTAAGCAAATATACATAACAAAATCGAGTGCAACCGTCAATAAAAAATATAAAATACTTTTTCCCACCACGAGATGGTGTCGACTTCATATCGCATATATCTGTGTGAATTAAGTCTAAAGGTTTTGAATTTCTTTCAACGGACTTGTAAGGATGTTTAACAAACTTACTTTCCACATAAATTTTACATTTTAATTTATCGCATTTAAAATCAGGCAATACTTCTAAAGTAACCAATTTTTGCAAGGCTTTGTAATTTACATATACCAAATGGGCATGTCATCAATCATTTGACTCCAATAAGTAAACAGAAACAAATTTTTTATTAATAGTATCAACAACCTTTACATTCAGTTTGAAAAGGCCCTCATTGAGGTAACCCTTTCCTATGAACATCTCATTCTTACTTATTACAACTTTATCACTAACTAGGACATACTTAAACCTAATCTTAACGAGTAGTGCAGCAGAAACTAAATTGTTCCTAATAGTAGGGACATACAGAATACTATTCAAAGTCAACACCTTGCCGGATGTCATTTTCAATATTACTTTCCCAGTTCCTGCGATCCTTGTTGTTGCTGTGTTTCCCATGAACAAATCTTCATCATACTCGGTAGGAGTGTACGTTGCAAAGGCTTCTTTTGCAGAGCAAATATGTCGAGTGTTACCTGAGTCGAGAAACCACTCCTTGGATTTCCAACTAGGTTACACTCCGAGATCATTGCACACAAGTCATCTGCATCTTTCATCTCTTCCATGATGTTTGCTTGACTTTTGCCTTTGCCTTTGTCTTTGTCCTTTCTTGGAGCACGGCAGTCAGAAGACCTATGACCAGCCTTACCATATTGTGACAGTTTCTTTAGAATTTCTACTTGGCATGTTCTGGCTTCTCTCCGTTGGACTTCTTTCTCTTTTTGGATTTGGTAGGAGCTTCTTCAACATTATTAACTCCAATGATTGTTGAACTCTTACGAGACTTCTTTTAAACGATTTTGTTATCTTCCTCAATCTTGAGCCGAATCACAAGATCTTCAAGCTTCATTTCCTTACTCTTGTGCTTTCGATAATTCTTGAAGTCGTTCCACGAAGGAGGCAACTTCTCGATCATTGCAGCCATTTGAAAAGCTTAATTTACTACCATATCTTTCGCAATTACATCATGGAGAATAAGTTGAAGTTTTTGCACTTGTGATCCAACAGTTTAACTGTCTACCATTTTATAGTCTTAAAACTTTGCGACCACAAACTTTTTCAAGTATACATCTTCTGTCTTATATTTCTTCTCAAGTGCATCCCACAACTCTTTTAAAGTTGTCATTGCACTATAGACATTATATATGTCATCCTCTAAAGCACTCAGAATATAGACCTTACATAGGAAATCTTCCTGTTTCCATGCTTCAATAATCATGAATTTTTCTCTGTCTGGCATTTCAGCAGCAGGCACTTGAGTTTTTTCGCTGGTAAATTTCTGCAGACGAAGAATGGTAAGCCAAAAAAATACCCGTTGCTGCCATCCTTTGATATTCACACAAGTGAATTTACCCGATTTTTTTGCTTGTGGTACAACAGTTCGGGTTGGTGCTGCAACAACCACTGTAACACCGTTGTTTGCCATTTCTGATAAACAAAAATCGATATAGTCTTAATAAGCAATAACTTATAATTACAAACTTCATGGAGTATAAAATCACGAAGATTTTTGTCTCCACCAGAAACACAGATTAATAATAATAGATAATTTCCTTAATATTGTTTTCAACATGTGTTAGAAAAAACCATAATTATTGATTCCAATTGCAGAAACACGAAGTAACAAAACTTATTGAACCAGTAAGAAAGATGAACAAAAATTTAAATGAAATAAACTAACATATTTAAACGTACAAAATTATAACAGAAAAAAGATCAAGTCCACTGAATTCACAGTGTCCCCTTAAGGAAATTATTCCCCTCTAGTATCCGAGGATTGATTTGAAATATGTCCTCCTAGGATAAAATGATCTCAATCACTAGAGTATAGATACCAAAAACTCTGGTGCCAACGAACCACTCAACAACAGTAAAGTACACGAAGAAACTTTTGTGCAGAAGAAGAAGAAGAAATCAAAAATATTCTAAGGAAAAATACTGAAGAATAACTGGTATTTATAGGCAAGAGGGACATGTTCTGAAAGGTTGCAATCCGTACACAATCCAGACGACCATTAATGAAAGTTTGTAATCTTCAAACGGTCCTGGTTGTTCCTGAAAGTTGCAACCTTTCAGAACAACCATTTCCAAACGGCGAGAAATTTAAATAAAATGGGAAAGATTTTTAAATAAAATGGATCGCGCGGATCCGAGTCCAGTCGGGTTAATCAACTAAAAAGTTGAAACATTTCAGTTAATCTCAACTAAATAATTGAAAATATTTAACAATTAATAGTAGTATTTTCATATTTAAACTCTCCTAATTTTTTTTCCACTGCCGATGAGGGACAAATGCCTTAGTTCCCAACTCTTCAAGTTCTCAACTTTTCAAGTTCCTCTCTTTCTCTCTATTTTCCATCAATTCTTGTTACATACCCGACATGCACCTCTCTACGCAAAGATAAAAATTTAAATCTTATATCTATCTTATTTTTGTTAGTAACATCCCTCTAAGTGATTATCCGTAAAACTTTTGGCATTTCAATCACTTTTAATTATTGTTCCCCTTAAACTTTCAAAATTTTCAAGTGTGTAACATTGAAAATTCGTAAAAACGTTAGTATGGTAAAAAATTTATGTAACTAAATTAAATATGTATATTAAAATTCAACACTTGTAGTACTAAATATGTTCGACCTATAAGTTTTAAAATTGAACAGTTTAATATTAAAAACATAAACAAGCCGGTGAAATTTATATCTTAGATGCATATTTTCGTAGTGAACCCATTATTTCGAATCATGGATACTCCTCTGGTTAGAGATGAGAAGAAAAAGGTAGTTTTGTGATTTTATGTTATAGATGTAGTATATCACTTACTATATTCCTTTCACAATCTTTCATTCATTTTAAACTGAGATGAATTCACTGTTGTTAATTATTAAAAACTTTATTGACAAGAAATAAAATATTACTTTGACTATATTTAATTGTTTGAATTTGATTTGAAAAGAAAATAGTATATTTGGATGTAAAATTAAATGTTTCAATCATTACGTAAAAATAGACAAAATTTTTAATTAGTTTCGAATTTTAATACGTTATTAATTAGTAGTACAAGATAACATAATGAAACTCTCTCCTTACTGTCTCAACTACTTAATTTCAATAAAAATAAATAAAGTAATAGACGTATTTTAAACAATCGTCCTACATTTTAACATAAAGACATAAGGATTTAAGATGAAGTAAATGAATTTCTTTATGAAAATCAGTTTTTAAAATTATTTCATAGAGGATACTGTGACATATTTATAAAAAATTATTTATGAAAATAAAACTTATTTGAAATAGTTATAACAAAAATTTACATTATCACTAAAAAAATCATAATATGATTAAGATTATAACGCTTATAATATAAAAATAAAATCTTCATAAAATAAAATAATAATAATAAAGAAAAAAGCTAAAATGTTGAATCATGAAATTAAGTTAAAGATAATGTGAGGGTTTTTATGGTGGCTTTTCTTATTTTCTGAAAAATAACAATGTCCTTCTATATATACTATAATTAACTTAATTAATTTATATATTTAAACTATGCCTTAACACCCACTACTAAAAAAAGTAATGAAATAATAATCACTTTTCAAGTAAATGATTATTAAAAAGTACAACTTATATATAATAATATAATTCTTTTAGATTTATGTGAGTTTACAATGTGTGTATGCATATATATTTACTTGAAAGCAATATAAAAATGATATTATTTGAAAATCAAAAATATAATTATTACAAATCAGAAAATCAACATTTTTTTAACTCTATATAATAGCAACTATAACAGTTGTGTTTGTCACATATAAAGTTTTTTTGTCTTATGATCATTATATTAATTAATTTTTTTATAATTGTTATAATCATAATAATAATAACGATATATTTGTAATAGTGACTTGTTATAATCCTAACAATAATGAAATATATTTAATTACCCATTGAACTTTAAAAATTAATTAGAAGAAAATATATATATATATACAAAAAAATAATACTAAAGATTAAAGTCAATAAAACCTCAACATATAGCCATGCTATTCAATTATGAATATAAATAGTACATATTCTTGATTAAACATATTAATATTAATTTAGAATTTAGTTAATTTAAAATTTCAATTTCAACTTTTTAAAAATATGATTAACTATTCCTATATTAAAGTGCACATTGAAATTAATGAAAATTAAATGAATCAAAAAGTTTCTAATACTCATACTAACTTTCCACGTCATTTGTTTTTTGCTTTCTTAAAAAAGTAATAAAATTTTAACATTTGATTTAACCGAAAAGAAAAACAATTAATACTTAAAAATGTTAAATTTAAATGGTTTCAGAATTTCATACTTATAATTACTGAAAAATAAATTAGAAAAAATTCATGTCCAGCAAAAAAATAAATTAGAATGCATTTCAAAATATAAAAATGAAATTAGACAGCTATTTCTATAAAGTAACAGTTTAGGTGAGTTTATAATTAAAAAAGATATAAATTAGTATTTATTTGAAAACATACTAAATATGTTTAATACGAAATAGTAAATCAAGATTTTTTTTTTACACCTTTTTAATAGCAACTATAAAACCAAAAAAAAAAAATTAATAAAACTTCAACATTTAGACAAATTCTTAAGTAAGCATATTAATATTAATATTAATATTAATATTAAATTTTGTTAATTTACAATTCAAAATTAACTTTTAAAAGGTGGGCACATTAAAAGTATTGAGAAATATTTAACCAAAAAATTCCTAATGTTCATATCAACTTCCCACATCATTTACTTTCTGCTTTCTTAAAAACTAATAATAAAATTTTGATATTTAGTATAATTGGTAAAAAAAATAATTAATGCTTAAGAAAGCACGTTGAATTCACATTCTTCCAGAAAAAAAAGAATAGTTCCACAAATTTACCTCCAGTGCCTCCAGTAGGCCTTCAAATTTATTACACGTGTCTATTTATATATTCAATGGACTAGATTAATTTTTACTAATCAAGCCTTAAACTACAGTCAACAACATGTTTCTCTCTTTCTCTCTCCGGTTGTCATACCAATGTTTTTCTTTTTAGGGAAGATCTTTTTTTCAATTGTCATAGTTTCATTTCTTAATCAAACTATAAAAAGTTTAATTAATATTTTATAATATATTTTTTTTATCATATTGACATTTTAAAAAAAAATGAAATTTATAGTATTTTTGTATAGTTTTTGAATTATTTAAATATTAAATTAATATAATCTACTTTAATTTTAAAAATTAGTTAACTTGACTTTTGAAAAACGCAATATAAAAAATAAAAGTGAAAGAAACAAGTTTTATCAAGTCTATTATGTAATGTATATATGTATCTGGATTATGAAATTTTAGGTATTCAAATTAAATTTCAAAAGAGCAGCTTATACGATGCTGAATTAACGCCAATTTATACAATTGTGTTCCATTTTGTATGTTTAATTCTATATTTTATTTTTAGAACATATGTTGCAAAATAAGAGATAACCATCCAAGCTTCTATTATATTGCATAACAAAATAGTAGTCCAACTGTAATTTAAGGCTTTGGTTAGTAAATTAATCTAGTCCATTGAATATATAAATAAACACGTGTAGTAAATTTAAAGGCCTACTGGAGGCACCGGAGGAGATCTCCACTGGACGGGATCCTAATCCCAAATTTACAATCACAGTTACTTAAAATATAAAATGAAGCAAAACAATTATTTTTAGAAAGTAAATATCTTACAATTATACAATATTTAGATTCATAAAAATTTATATGATGTGATGTGTTCAAATAATTAAGTATTTTTTAGTAATTTCGACATAACGCGCGGGTAGTTACGTATACTAGTGTGTATTATAATAGATATAATCGTCTGAAGTTAAACCTTGCAAAGCTAATGCGAAAAACAAAGCCGGTAGAAAGACTTTGACTTGACTTAGTGTTAAAGGTCCCTTGTGACTTTAAATCATTTTTGATAGCCTTTATACACTTGGTAAGAACCTAAAACTACATCATCATGTAGTACATCACCCTGTTCAAGCTCATATACTTAAGACAAATGATTTAGATTTCAAAGTAAATTTTTGGGGTGTTACAATATGTCCCCCTTGGGATCATTACGTATAACAAATCATAAACTAGAGTCCTTCGAAAGCAAGGAGGTCACACCAAAAGTTGATAAGCGGATGATATAATCTCATCGAGTCTCTTGTTGTTGATCCTAAGTTCCTAAATCTGCACCATTAAATGATGCAGGTCAAATGACCATAGTACATTGAATGTATGATTATGTAAGGTCTAAAAAACACAAATAACTGAACTGAAAGGCTTAAACAACTGAATGGAACAATAGTATAAATCATGATGAAAATCATTTAAGTTTTTATTGTAGGAATGCAATAATATTAAACTAAACTGAAATGTATATATAAAAATACACTTTACTTTAATTTATTGTGGAGTTTCTCTATTCAACAACCATCACTATGAGCCTTGTGATGAGACAATGTCTTACCCACGTTGTCAGAGCCACAACTGAAAAGATGGATTGACTAAAAAGCCTAGCTCCAAATTGCAATGTTTAATTACAATTTCAATACTTTACTAAATTAAAATGTAATAAAATTTTCAATACATTTAATATTATATTTATGTCACGCACCGAGCTACACCTGAGATGCGGACACGGGACCTAGGACCACAAGTGATCCCAAGCTAACCCTGCTGGTATGATAATGAGCATACTAAAGAAAATAACTGATGCAGAAGCTAAATCATAATTTAAAATGAAAAGATGGGTAATATCCATATTCTATAACTTAGATATTTGAAATAGTGACGAGTTTAATAAAAGGAAGTTATTAACTTAATACTAAGCTGAAATTAACTATGTTTGAAAATACCTCTAAACTGACTAGAAATGCTGGGAAAGGCCCCAACTAAGTCTAGCAAAAACTGAAACCAAAATACTAAATACTAAAAAGAAACTCATGACTATTGTCCTCGGATAATGAGGAATCACCACTGAATGTACTGAAATGGAGATCGAAAATCAATCTAAGCGCGATCTAGATGCTGAGAACCTGAACCTACATCATGAGAAGATGTAGCGCACGTATGCGTCAGTACTTGAAGGTACTGAGCATGTAGGATAGGGTAAAGATGAAATAAAACATAATTGAACAAGCACAAAAGCAAGTATAATAATCTAAACATGATATACTGAATGTTGATGTAACTAAATGCAATGACCAATTTATAACATGCTGAAACTGAATACTGAATATTGAATATACTGATAAATGGTCAATGCAATAGAGTCTGACTGAACTGTGGAAGCTACTAATAACCGATAATAAAATCACATGAGCTAAAAATGGTGTCCGATGTATACTCCTCATCGAGAGGACCCAATATACCCTGCCAGAGGTATAAAGGCATGCTGGCGTGATCACTAAACTGATGCCCATAGAGGGGACTTACAACCTACTTGGCTAGTAGTTCTGGGACTATTTGGGTACGCTGAATTCTAGTCTAACTCGGTATTACGCTACTCCCAATGAATTAAGTGAATAAGACATTATGACTGAATTTCTATAAATACTGGATAGCTCAAAACTGAACATGCAAACTGAGAATGCAACATTTAATCTGATAATTATGCATTAATAACCGAGGCATGTATAACTGAATAACTGAAGTATCTGACCTAGCATGTGTAGTTCAATAACTAAAGAATTACATAGCTAGGGTTCTAAAATTCACTCGATAAACTGAATAATAACTTTACATTCTGATTTGGAACATATATCTAACTAATTCTTGATGATCTACTATAATTCTACAAACCTTAGGTTTATTCATGATAAGAGAATGAAGAACTGACTAAAAACTAGGGATCTAATGGGTGAAAGGAACCCACTAGTGAAATCCCACATGCCTGGTGAAGAAATCCACGGAGAAATATTTAGATTTCGGGGCTGGAACTACTGGAACCTTGCTGTTTTCTTGAACTAGGGTTCTTGACCTTATTCTCCTTTCTTGATTCTAATTTTCTAAGTTTTGATTTATAATTTTGACTTAGGTAAGTTCTTGTTATGTTTTTAGGCTTAAACTGACTAAAATTTGATGATTTAGGATCAAAACGACGTATCTTAGGGGTTAAATAAAGTGGGAAAAGACCAAAAGACCCCTAAGTTAATTGCTGTCAGACCAAATGACGACTTGGACTGACGGGCCGTTGTTCAATCAACGGTTCGTCGTTTAGGCCAGTGGGTCTGTTCGACAGGCCTTTACTAAAACGTGGTATGTCATGAGATACCTAATTCATTTTAATAAGGTCGGTCGATATAGAAAGCTAATTCAATTATCTATCTTTTGGTATGTCATGGGACACCTAATTCATTTTGTGCTAAGAGTTATGACCATTTGAAGTTGACCCAACAACATTTCCCCCCTAACTGACGGCTAACTTCCACCTACGGTCAGACCTACGGTCAGACCTACGGACCGTAGATCTAATGACGGTCCGTGCTGGTCAATCGTGGTCCTTGTCAGAGGCTAGTGTAAATGGGGTCTTGATACACGGACACAGACTACGGATCGTAGTCTGACTTACGGACCGTAGTCTGACTTACGGACCGTAGGTCTGTCCGTGGATCCACACTTACTCAATTTTTTTCTCGGCTATATCATGGGAGAGTTTCAGTCACAACCAACGGATGTGCAGTACATGTCGTAGATCAGACTACGGTCCGTCGATAGTGATCGTCGATTGCACCTGTAGATTTCTTAAAAGCTGATTTTTGGTTTGTTTGGATACGGGATGTTACATTATCTCCCCCTTGGGAACATTCGTCCTCGAATGAAGACTAAACTAGCTGAAATAGAGGGAGAGAGCTACAATCTCTACCACTAAACACTGAGGACTAAATTTCTGATTGAACTGAGTTCAAAGAACATGCAAATACGCTAAAAATGCAAGTACAAACTAAGGGAACCTGATTCTAAGACTGAATTCACACATGAATGACTCAAAAACTGAAGAGGAACTATTACCTCAAGCTGGAGTGGAATCGGAATGAAAGAGGTGAGGATACTTGGCTTTCATGGTTGCTTCAACTTCCCAAGTAGCTCCCTCTACGGACTGACTCCTCCACAAAACTTTGACTGAAACGACTTCTTTGTTTCTCAACCTCCTAACCGGATGGTCAAGAATATCAACTGATACATCCTCATAAGAAAGACTATCTTTCACCGCCACACTCTATAATGGCACTACAGAGGTTGGGTCACCCACACACTTCTTCAAGAGCGAGATGTGGAAGACCAGATGCACTGCTGCTAATTCTGCTGGCAACTCTAACTCATATGCCACCTTGCCAATCCTTTTCAAGATCTTGTAAGGGACTACATATCTAGGACTGAGCTTCCCTTTCTTGACAAATCTCATCACCCCTTTCATAGGTGACACTTTCAGAAAAACCCAATCATCAACTTGGAACTATAGTTCCCTTCTCCTTACATCTGCGTAAGATTTCTGACAACTCTGGGCTGTCTTAAGTCTATATCTAATGAGTTGCACTTTATCCATAACATCAAGGACTGAATCTGGTCCTATCAAAGCTACTTGACCTACTTCAAACCAACCAACATGAGATCTACATCTACGTCCATACAAGGCCTAATAAGGGGCCATCTGAATGCTGGAATGGTAGCTATTGTTGTAGGCGAACTCAATCAGAGGAAGGTGATAATCCCAACTACCTTTGAAATCAATCACACAAGCTCTCAACATATCCTCTAGAGTCTGAATGATACGCTCTGCCTGTCCATCCGTATGCGATAAAATGCTGTGCTAAGGTTAACTTGAGTACCAAGACCCTTCTGAAAAGACTTCCAGAAATGAGAGGTATATTGAGGACCTCTATCTAAGATGATAGACAAAGGAACCCCATACAACCTCACAATTTCATTAATGTAAAGCTTGGCATAGTCCTCTGCTGAATCTGTAGTCTTGACCGCCAAAAAGCGAGAAGACTTAGTCATCCTATTAACTATCACCCAAATGGAGTCATGTTGTCTGCGAGTACGCGGTAGCCCCGTGATGAAATCCATATTGATCACTTCCCATTTCCAAGTAGGAATGTCGATCTCTTGAGTCATACCCCCTGGTTTCTGATGTTCTACCTTGACTTGCTGGCAATTGGGGCACTTACTCACAAAATCAGCTATATCCCTCTTCATGCCATTCCCCCAATAGACTTCCCGCATATCGCGGTACATCTTAGTGGCACCTGAATAAATAGAATATATGGAGTTATGGGCTTCTGCAAGAATATGGTGTCTCAACTCGCCCACATCAAGAACACACAATCTACCCTGGTAGCGAAGTACACCATCTCCCCCTTTGGAGAAAACCTCCATTCTCTGATTATGGACTGCACCCTTAAGTTATAGCAAGATTGGATTACTGTTTTGTCTTTCCTTAACCTCCACTACCAAAGAAAATTCTGCCCCATTCTGAACTGTTACACCACTGTCTGATATGCTCATAAGGTGAACTCCCAAGTGAGCAAGCCTGTGAACATCCTTCACTAGCTCCTTTATTTCTTCCTCAATATGGGCTATACTACCCATATATAATCTACTAAGAGCATCTGCTACTACATTCGCCTTACCAGGATGGTAATGCACACTCATATCATAATCCTTAAGGAACTCAAGTCATCTCCTCTGGCGAAGATTCAAATCCTTCTGGGTGAACACATACTGAAGGATCTTATGATCAGTGAACACATCTACATGAACACCATACAAGTAGTGTCTCCAGATCTTGAGTGCAAACACCACTGCTACAAGCTCGAGTTCATGAGTTGGATAGTTCTTCTCATGCACCTTAAGTTGTCTCGAAGCATAAGCTATAACCTTATCTTGTTGCATCAACGCACAACCAAAGCCAACTCTGGATGCAACTTAATAGATCACATAACCATCTGAACCCTCTGGTAGAGTCAAGAGAGGAGCTGTAGTCAATCTAGATGTCAATTCTACAAAGCTTTTCTCACAATCATGTGACCATAGAAACTTGACCATCTTCTGAGTCAACCTAGTCAATGGTAATGCTATGGATGAAAATCCTTCCACGAACCTTCTATAATAACCCGCTAGACCTAAGAAACTCCTAATATCTGTAGCAGAGGTAGGTCTGGGCCATTGTTTCACCGCTTCTATCTTCAGCGAATCCACTAACATCCCCTCGCTAGATACAATGTGACCAAGAAAAGCAATGAATTGCAACCAGAACTCACATTTGCTAAACTTACCGAATAACTGGTGATGTTTGAGAGTCTGCAGAACAAATCTCAAGTGACTTGCACGTTCTTCCTCATTCCTATAGTAAATGAGGATATCATCAATAAAGATGATAACGAACAAGTTCAAATACTGTTTGAACAATCTGTTCATCAAATCCATGAAAGCTGCTGGAGCATTGGTTAGTCCAAATGACATAACTACAAATTCATAATGACATACCAAGTTCTGAAGAATGTTTTTGGAATGTCACTATCTCTGACTATGAGCTGATAATAACTTGATCTGAGGTCTATATTTGAGAAGTGACTAGCACCCTAAATGTAAGATCTCAAAAATGACTTAGGTGAAGCTAGAGACTAACATTGTTTTCATGATGGTCTAAGGTACTAAAATGGTCTATAATATGGCATAGAGGCAGTAGCTAAGAGTTTAGGTGCATTGGAATTCGAACGTCAAGGATCGACTAAGTCACCTAAGTGCCTCACATGTGATTATAGGTGTTTATGTGTGATTCATGAGGTTGTGAAGTCTTTAAATGAGTTATTATGGTGTATATAGGCAGTGTGTCAAGTTTCGTGAAGTTTGGAGGTCAAACGTCCAAGAACGTCCATGATGTTCGAAAGATGTGCCTTGAAATGACCTTGTGTGTCTAGGCATGTTTCGTCGCGTTTTACGTATTCATTTTGGGTGAAATTAATGTGATAGGTCCTAAACTCGTATACGGTCATGTTTGGATTGGAAACTTCCGGGAAAATATCCCCAAGGACCATCTAAGGGTCCTTGAGGAAGGACCCAAACTTGGTGCAAAAATTGCCCAAGAGAGCCCAAACCATGGATGCAATTGACGCCCAGTGGGTCAGTCGACGCCACGTAGGTGAGATCTCGTCGATGGGAACTTAGTCTGGGTAGAGGATATACCAAAGGTGAGTCTTTGAACCAAACGACGGGAGGACAGGATGGTCCGTTTGTGGACAAACGGTCCGTCGACTGCCAACCGTCGATGGTGCTGTGTTTCCTGCGCAGACCACTGTTAAGTTGAGGGGTGAAGATGTAAATTCACACCACTTACAAATAAGAGGATTGGCAGTTCCTTAAGGGTCTTTTAGGTATTTTAGACATGTATATATGTCTTTAATACTTAGAAGAATTAATTCTTCAAAATCAAAACCCCAAAATCACTTAGAAATTCCTTAAGACTCCATTGAAGTAAAAATTCAAGGAAGATCTTGGATTGGAGATTTGAGTGGTGATTCTTCATCAAATCAAAGTATTAGCTTAATTGAGGTATGTTTTTTGATCCTTGAAACTCTATTCATCAAGGATCTCAAATTCAAAGAAGTTTTCTAAAGTTTTCAAAGATGAACTTTTCCTATATCATTATCCATGGAATCTTGCATTAAACGTTTTTAATCATTGACTATTGATTGAATTTATCAGAACCGGAGTCTAGACCCCAAACGAGACCGGCGTCGTTGACCTCTCAGAGGCCGCAGACAAGCCTACATACGTCATTTTTACTTCATCTAGGTTAATTTTAGCGGAAAATTTGAACTTTTTGTTACTTAGTATTCATATAAGACATTCTACTTAAACTCATAAACGTTCACAATCAACCATCTAATATTAATATCATCAAATGAAAGAAATAGTTCAATACTGCAATAAATGTGTACTTGCCAAAATGGCACCAATACAATGTCTGAAATAAAATGAGAAAGAAACACTAGTGGAACATACTCCACTAGCTCAATCCTATAACTAAGCTAGAATATAATGGGAAAGCATCCTCGAAAGCATGAGGGCCTACCAAGTCCGGATGAATGCTCCACGTCTGGATAGCTTCAGCGTCGACCTGTAAGCTCTAACGTCCACTTGTGCCTGCAATTAAAAATGTATAGTTGTATGGGATTAGTACACACTTGTACAAAGTATGGGTATATGCAAGCACACACCAAGGACATACATGAGCAAAAATAGCTCTTTCCTAACAACATGATTTAGGGAAAGTCAAGTCAATTGGCTTGCCAAATTGGATTAGGAAAGTCATGCCACGAGAGTAACATGCATCATCATACGTATCATATTGTACACAACACAACATATTACACATAGAACATAACATATTGCATATAGCACATAACATCTTTCATATCATTCGTTCACATGCCATGAGACCTTGGAATCATGGACTTGACATTAAGACTTCCCAAAATGAGGGCTCAACATATGGGACCTCAACTAGGGAGCCTTCTTTAGCAAACACAGAGTCTGCTTCATTCATTCATACGTACTTCATTTGCATTCTTTTCATATACTAGTGCAACCTCTAGTCATACCTAGGATGTAGTTTAAGACTCTCATCGGGTTCACTGTGCAATGACCAAGAATAACCTAGTGTCATTACTTAAGTCTAGATCACCTCTTGATTATCCTATCCTAACACCTTTGGTATCGTTCATTTCATTATGTGTATTCTTTGAGGCTGACCTCATTCTTTCTTTGGGAACTTTAACCTTAACCGACATAGATCATGTGAGCATCATGAAATCCAGTGTATAACCCCATACCGAAAAGAGGTGGAATCACCGGCCAAAGTGAACCAAAACATGCTAGCGTATATAGGGAATTGAACCCTGCTAGATCCTTATATTGGCAGTGTAGGTTCAAAGACTAGGAGATATAAATAGACCCATACCCGGCATGCCGGACAGTCTCATCTCATGAGATTTACATGAACCTCCGCCCTTTCCGAAGGAAGGCATCACCACTCATATCTATCCTATCGGTGCTTAGTATAAAGTTCCATTACATTAAACTCATACATCATGGAAGCTGGCTTCTAGCATGAGGGCATCATAGCTCATTAGATGATTTCTCATCTCATAATTAGTATTAAGTATGCATTAACTTCAATACTTTCATTAGAGTGTTCATAGAGACTGGTCTCTTCATTAACTTAACACTCTCATAGGTGAGTACGTCTTGTTAACATTTACTTAGGCTCATTTGAGATTTCTCTCACCTTTCGCATTTGCCTCTTATCATGTTGTCACCACATTCTTTAACTTTAGAACATTTACTCTTCATAATTACTCACCACTTTACGTGAATTTTCATTTCATCGTATGCCAATGCACTTGGCTCTTTAGTGTGTGTCATACTCTTACTTGACCCCTCTTGGGTTTCATTATCTCATCACATAACATCATAGGTTCACTTACTTTTTAAATGTATGTTAGACTTATGAGTACACACATACAAGCCATGAGGCTTCATTCATAGTTTGTCTAAGTGATTCATATTTACCCAAGATTATGTGGTACAACACTTATGCATCTTGTAGGTATGCCAAGATATTGATTTCGATCTTTAGAGGCAGCATTCATTAAATATTTGTTTACGTATGACTTATGTGTCAATACAGAATTGGGCAAGGGAACCCGATTTCGAATCCCTTGGGCAACACTTAATCTTATATTAAACTTGGTGATTGCATTTTTCAGATTTGGGGGACCCTAGTTCGATCCCCATCAGCCCCATAATATTTCCTTTCTTTTTCTCCTCTATTTTTCGTCCAAGGCATGGAGGTTGTGGGATCAATCCCCCACAAGCTCATTATTTTTCTCTTAATTTATCTTTTAACTTTCTCACCTATCCAAGAGGTTGTGGTTTCAATCCCCATTCACCTCATTTTATATTTCTCCTTTATTTTCCTCCTAACTCTCTCATCTATTCAAGAGGTTGTGGTTTCAATCCCCACTCTCCACATTTATTTTTTTCTCCTTTATTTTTCTCCTAACTCTGCCATACATTGAAGAGGTTGGGGGTTCAATCCCCACTCTCCACATTTATTTTTCTCCTTTATTTTTCTCCTAACTCTCTCATCCATTCAAGAGGTTGGGGGTTCAATCCCCACTCTCCAAATTTATTTTTCTCCTTTATTTTTCTCCTAACTCTCTCATCCATTCAAGAGGTTGGGGGTTCAATCCCAACTCTCCACATTTATTTTTCTCTTTTATTTTTCTCCTAACTCTCTCATCCATTCAAGAGGTTGGGGGTTCAATCCCCACTCTCCACATTTATTTTTCCTTTCATTTTTTTCATGAAATTTTTATATAATTTAAATTTGGTGAGCTCTTGGGTTCCATTACCAAAGACCTCATAATTTTAAAAAAAATTAAAACATAGTCATTTTTCTCACCTCTTGGCCGAGGTCTCTCCCAATCCATTTTTCTATCATTCTTTTGTTGATTTTTTTTGTAGCATTTTGAGTGACATTCAGTCAGCCACCTTAACCTTCTATGAACATCATGTTTTCAGCATTTTTACACACGCAAAACACAACATTTAACATACAAACTTCAGGCAGCAAACATAGTCAAATTTTCAGCACACACATGCTCAAAACAGTCCACTTAATACACTTTTCCGGAATATATTTTTCATCCTTTACATGTTTTCTACCACACATTCAACACATAATCATAACCAGACCTAACATTATCTACCAGAAGACATACCAACGCATGCTTTGAATCCTTCAAAGGATCTAATGACAGGGGCATGCAACGGGAACAACCCTAGTCTTTCAATCGCGATTTAAACTGAACCTTAAGGGTCTCTTGGGAAAGGGACCAAGAGAGAAGAAAACCCATACCTTAATGTCGTTCAAAATCTGTTTAAATGCTGCCAATTTACCAAGAAACCAAGCCTCACCACCGAAACTTCAAGCAAAAATCCCGTCAAGAACTTGTTGATTTTTGTTTTTACCTTAGTTTTTCGTAAGTTTTTGTGTGTAAGTTCTTAAAGTGTGAAGAACTTTGTTTTTTTTCCTGATTTCTCTCTTTTACTGATGATGAGAACGTGAAAGATATGGTGGTTGGTTTTAGACGTGAAAGAGAGAGAGACGTGAGGTAGTGTTCTCTTAGAACTAGGACTTTTAGGCAAGACTTAGTCAAATAAAATATCTTAATTAATAAATAATAATTAATAATGAAACTCTGATTTTCCTTTTTGTTAAATCAGCTATTAAATGTTAATTAATTAATTAATTCACAAAATTAAATAATCAAATTAAATCATTGCTCCCACCTAGGTTCGAACTCGGGTGGAGCAAAATTTATCTCAAAGGCCAATTTTGGCCCTTTCTCACCAAAATGCCCCTCCACCATATTAATTAAATAATTAATTAAATATTTAGGGTAATTACGATACTATCCTTAGCCTGTAAAAAGACCATTTTACCCCTAGACCTTCCAAACTTAAGATTTCCCCTTTTTAAGTCCGGTAAAGACTCATCCGGGTAAATCTTCATATTCGGGTGCCCTACATAGCTGGACCCAACCTTTCCTAGCTCAACTAACTCACCAAGTTAGTTGTCTTGGCTGTTGCAGAGGTTCAGAAGTTTGGTTCTACGCGCATCAATCCGTGTGAACCCGGTCTAATCGTAGGCATTCTAGACACATTAAGCATTACTTAGCATATCCATTTTTAGGGCTTTTACAGAATTTCTGTTATTAAGATGATTTTTACTTAATTAACCTATGAACCCATGTAATTGATGAACCCTAGTTTTTGACTAATTTATGGGTTACTTGATATTGGTCTAATGCTTATGAATTCTAGTGTAGATTTCTTTGGGCTTTCTAATAATGTAAGAATTATATTCAATTGATGTCTAATTGGTCTTTGATTGATAAATCTATATTTAATTGACTTAGATTCATTGAGTATTATAGTTTATGTATTGAATTGATGTTCATGGCCATGGGTAAGGGCCTTATGGTATTGAATTGAATGATTTAAACATGGATTGAAGTGGAGATAATGGATTGGTGGTACACTGCCCTATTTCTCTTTATTTAAAGTATTATATCTCTTTAATTATGTTGTGATTGGTTTGTTCCACTTATGGTGGCGGTGTTATGTGATTGATGTGGCCTTGTCGGCGTTATGTTAAGTATTATGATTATCATGGCCTTGTCGGCACTACTTGAAGGATTGTGATGATTTGTGTAGTTGATTATGTGAAATATGATCATATTTACATATATGTGAAGTAATGTGAAAGTATGTGTTTCTTCTATTGATGCTATTTAGGTGATCATGTTAGACTAGGACTATGTGTTCATGTGTGTAGTCTTAGAGTTGATTCATGATTGTTTTTACTTGGCTATACGAGTCTATAATGGTTATATTGGTGATTATAGAGTTTTTTATAGGATGACTTAAAGATGATAATGGTTGTTACTATGTGCTTCTAGAATGACATGTAATATGTGCTAAAGTGAAGTATGTTCTGTCTTGTTTAGGTAGATTTAAGTCCCTTACTTGATGGATGTATGAAAGTGAATATGTGATGTCTTGAATTAGGAGGATAAAGCATCGTAGTATTGAATGTATGAATGATATGAGACCTTGAATAATGATAAGAGGGTCCTTTATGTGAAACCTTGAACCTAGTGGTAAGATTATGAAACTTGAAGTCGAAAGCCGTAATGGTATCCTTCATGTAATGTATGACGGACTTAAGGTTGATTGGCTGGAACGACATCATATCATTCCTTAGGAAAGTCAAGATGATCTTCTTGTCGCCATTGTAAGGCAGCTCCTAGAGGACCTCTTTTGTAGGGTAAATGTAATTGGATTATGCCCTTGATATGGAACCCCTTTGTATGAACCTTAATGTGAATTAATCTACGAGAACAAAGGCTAGCACCGAGCGAATATGGTAAGGGAAGTAGTTCTAGTTAAAGGATGAGGTTACAATACAAAGTAAGCCCTTCGTATTCCTTAACCATGTACCTACATGGGATGTGTCCAAGTTCTACCATTGGCAAGTATAACAACCTCATCGGAGTAGGATAGAACTCCAGATTCCATGTTTTTCTACCATGGTCTATGTCGGTTATTGCCTATTCTCATCATGTGGGATACCTATTAGCATTAGAGAAGTTCTATGAAGTTTAGGTATTGGTAAGGGACGCTACTAGACATTGCACAATAGGCTCTGAAGGTGTTAGTAAGAGTCCCTAAGTCTTCTCCAAGACCATTACTTTGAATGTCCTCTATGTGATGAATGTTTCTTAATGGACTAATGAAATAATGGCTTATGTTAGAAAGTATGTAAATCAATGAGTACCTAATCTAAAGTGACTTAAGGATTTCTTAGTTAAAGTGTGAAGAGGGCATAAGGGATGATCTCTTCATGTCTTATATATGGAAGTCATGAGAATGACTCTAGTTAGGAAAATTGGTTGATTCTATGGGCATGATCTAATCTTAGGAAGTCCTAAGGATTATTTAGGTAACCTTGAAGAGGGTGTATGGGCGTTCTCTTCTAGGTGTATTTAAATAAGTCTTTTGATAGCCTTAGTAAGGGGAATGTCATATCTTATATGTTCATGTGTTTGATGTATTGTAAGTGTGTATGAGTCTCATCCTAAGTAGTCTTAAGGATCGTTTAGGCCCACATAGAGAGGGTGCATGGGAGGTCTCTCTTTGTGTGACTTAAGTGAGTCTTAGAATAGCTTTTAGTGGGATGATTACATGCTAGAAGATGCCTTAAGTGAAGTTAAGGCATTTCACTGTAAAGTGACCTTAAAAATGTGTTGTTTAAATTTTATCTTTTGTGTTTCTAAGTTGTTAAATGTTGTTCTTATGATTATATTGCTATATTTAAATCAAAATGATGCATATTTCCAATAAATGCCCGTTTTCATTATTTTTATGCATTATGACATACTTAGTACATGTGGTTGTACTAATTCTATGCTTTTATCTATCTCTATAGTTGTTGGTAGGTGAGAAGCATTTGGGAAGCAAGAATTGGATCGTAGCACCATTCAAGTGAAGTTGAAGTATGTCCTCATTTGACTAGTGGGCATAGATGTCTCTTATAGTTCTTTTGAAGTATTGTAATAGACTTAGTAGTACTATATTTTCTAATTCGTATGAGCCGTGTCCCAAGTACCCTTATGTCTAAGATTGTGACTTAGTATTTCCTCTTATTTTTATATGAAAGAGTTTTTAAAGACTATGAAATATTTTGTGAAAAGTTTAATTCCGCACTACTTTTCACTATGTATATGTGATGAACGATATAGAAGGGCTTGTATGAGACCTCCGAGAGGTCGAGTACGCCGGTTGCACTCCAAGAGTGCCATATATTCTAGGGTATGGTCTTGGGATGTGACAAGCCTGGTATCAGAGCGTAGGTTGTAAAAGTAGTATTAGGAATCAAAAAGTCTCATCAAGTCATGTCTAGTAGAGTCTCGACAATCGGTGTGAGTCGCGACACATCTATGGGCGAGAGGCTATAGGACAATAGAGTTTTTCTTCTTTTCTACTCCTATGTCATGCGATAGAGTAAATATTATGAGTATCCTTCATAACGTGTTTCCTTGTGTTTCTAGGAGATGAATACTAGAAGGATGGCCGCTAGAAGGTTGGAAGAGGAAAGGGTGAATGAGGAGATTCCTCCTCAAGTTGAGCAAGTTGAGCAAGTTACTCAAGATGGACAAGGAGTCCAAGGTGCTCTAGTGCCTCCCCAAGGTGATCAAGTCCCTAATGTAGAAGGAGGTAATGAGGTTCCAGTGGATCCCCCGGAGTTGAGTAATAGAGATATTAGAGAGGCTTTGCTTGCTTTAGACCGAGCCGTGACTACTCAAGTGAATTTGAGTTTGGTGCCTAGGGTGAATGTTGTGGAGAGCACTATGACCTCTAGGTTGAGATACTTTGTGAGGATGAATCCTCCTATCTTTCTTGGCTCTAAGGTAGGTGAAGATCCCCAAGAGTTCCTTTATGGTGTGTACAAGGTGTTGAGTGCTATGGGGGTTAATTCTAGGGAGAAGGCGAAGTTGGCTTCGTATCAATTGACATATGTTTCTCAAATATGGTACACTCAATGGAAGGATAATAGGCCGGTGGAGTCGGATCCTATTGAGTGGGAAGAATTTAAGGAAACTTTTCTAGGTAAGTACTTTCCCCGTGAGAGGAGAGAGGTTAATGTAGAGGAGTTTATCAATCTCAAGCAAGGAAATATGAGTGTTGAGGAGTACTCTTTGAAATTATCAATGTTGTCTAGATATGCACCATCCCTAGTGTCTAATCCAAGGGATGAGATGAGTCGCTTTGTGACCGGGGTCGCCGACTTAGTGACTGAAGAATGTCGTACGGCTATGCTACATGATGATATGACCTTAGCTAGACTCATGGTGTATGAACAATCAATTGAAGAGTCTAAACTTTGTACGATTGCTAGAAACTTGAAGAGAAGTGGTTCAAGTGATCAAGGGCAACCTAGGTTCAAAAAGAGGGCTCACACTCAAGAAGAATCTAGGGTGCTAAGTTCAAGATTGAGAAAGGAGGTGGTTCTCAAAATGGCAAACCTACATGTGTCACTTGTGGCAAGAAACATTATAATGAGTGTCTATTGGGTATAGGTAGTTGATTTGGATGTGTAAAAGATGGGCACAAAGTGAGAGATTGTCCTAATAGAGATGGTAAGAAAGTTACTCCTAATGTTCCAAAGGATGATGCTCCAAAAAAGAGGCGTTTCTATGCACTCCGGACTAGAGGAGAAAAGCCGAACGAGAGTGATGATGATGTTGGTAAGTCCTTGTATTTCTCTTTCTAGTAATATGAGTTCCTTCTAAGTGAGGGAGTATGGTAGTAGATGGGATAGAAAGTCCTAGAAGTTTGTTGCATGTGCATGGTGTTTAGGAGTTTGGTTGAAATTGAATTTCATTAACTTCTTACATTGTGTATTTTATGAATCTATAATCATGTGGTAAAAGTTGTTTATATGATGTTACCTTACATACTAGCATGTCTATATCATGAATTGCCTAAAAGTTGCATTTTTGGAAAAATTGCCTAATTCACTATAGGTACTGCCTGCTTACTACGAAATTTTGAGAAATTGACTAATTCGTTCTTTGGTCGAAAATTGTTGTAATGTGATTAGAACTAATGTGTATTAGTATAATAATGAATATAAAATGAGTTTGTGCTATTTGGAATGAAGGATGTGAATTTTGTAGCATGATGAGTTATATAATTTATTCTAGTTTTTGTTGGGTTGTGAATCTCTTGACTTTGTGAAATTGATATTTTCTCCTTGGCTATGTGTATGGTATGTTTTTGAGCTGCTACTTAAATCTCTATTCTTGGAAGTGTTCGGAGAGTGGCGAGTGTCATTCGAGGACGAATGTTGTCCATGTGGGGGAGATTGTAAGATCTCAAAAATGACTTAGGTGAAGCTAGAGACTAATATTGTTTTAATAATGGTATAAGGTCCTAAAATAGTCTATAATATGGTATAGAGGAAGTATCTAAGAGTTTAGGTGCATTGGAAGTCAAACGTCAAGGGACAACTAAGACGTTCGACGACAAAGTCACCTAAGTGCCTCATATGTGGTTCTAGGTGTTTATGTGTGATTAATTAGGTTGTGAAGTCTTTAAATGAGTTATTATGGTGTATATAGGCAGCGTGTCAAGTTTCGTGAAATTTGGAGGTCAAACGTCCAAGAACATCCATGCCATTCGAAAGATATTCTTTGAAATGACCTTGTGTGTCTAGGCATGTTTCGTCGAGTTTTACGTGTTCGTTTTGGGTGAAATTCATGTGAGAGGTCCTAAACTTGTATACCGTCATGTTTGGGTTGGAAACATCTGGGAAAATATCCCCAAGGACCATCTAAGGGTCCTTGAGGAAGGACCCAAAGTTGGTGCCAAGACTGCCCAAGACAGCCCAAACCACGGAGGCAATCAACGCCCAGTGGGTCAGTCAACGCCCCGTAGGTGAGGTCTCGCCTATGGGGACTTATTCTGGGTAGAGGAAACACTAAAGGTGAGTCTCTGAACCAAACGACGGGAGGACAGGGCGGTCCATTTGTGGACAAACGGTCCGTCTACTGCCAACCGTCGATGGTGCTGTGTTTCCTGCGCAAGCCACTGTTAAGTTGAAGGGTGAAGATGTAAATTCACCACACTTCCAAATAAGAGGATTGGCGGTTCCTTAAGGGTCTTTTGGGTATTTTAGACATGTATATATGTCTTTAACACTTAGAATAATTCATTCTTCCAAATCAAAACCCCAAAATCCCTTAGAAATTCCTTAAAACTCCATTGAAGTCAAAATTCAAGGAAGAGCTTGGATTGGAGATTTGAGTGGTGATTATCCATCAGATTGAAGGATTAGATTAATTGAGGTATGGTTTTTGATCCTTGAAATTCTATTTATCAAGGAGCCCAAATTCAAAGAAGTTTTCTAAAGTTTTCAAAGATGAACTTGACCTATTTCATGATCTATCCATGGGTTCTTGCATTAAACATTTTTAATCATTGAATATTTATTGAATTGTTGTTATTAAGATGATTTTGACTTATTTAACCTATGAACCCGTATAATTGATGAACCCTAGTTTTTGACTAATTTATGTGTTACTTGATATTGGTTTAATACTTATGAATTCTTGTGTAGATTTCTATGGGCTTTCTAATGATGTAAGAATTATATTCAATTGATGTCTAATTGGTATTACATTGATAAATCTATATTGAATTGACTTAGATTCATTGAGTATTATAGTTTATGTATTGAATTGATGTTCACGGCCATGGGTAAGGGTCTTATGGTATTGAATTGGATGATTTAAACATGGATTGAACTGGAGATAATGGATTGATGGTATGATGCCCTATTTCTCTTTATTAAAAGTATTATAGCTCTTTAATTATGTTGTGATTGGTTTGGTCTACTTATGGTGGCGGTGTTATGTGATTGATGTGGCCTTGTCGGCGTTATTTTAAGTATTATGATTATCATGGCCTTGTCGGCACTACTTTAAGGATTGTGATGATTTTTATAGTTGATTATGTGAAGTATGATCATATTTACATATATGTGAAGTAATGTGAAAGTATGTGTTTCTTCTATTGATGATATTTAGGTGATAATGTTAGACTAGGACTATGTGTTCATGTGTGTAGTCTTATAGTTGATGCATGATTGTTCCTACTTGGCTATACGAGTCTATAATAGTTATATTGATGATGATAGAGTAGTGTATATGATTACTTAAAGATGATAATGGTTGTTCCTATGTGTTTCTTGAATGACATGTAATATGTGCTAAAGTGAAGTATGTTGTGTCTTTTTTAGGTAGACTTAAATCCCTTTCTTGATGCATGTATGAAAGTGAATATATGATGTCTTGACTTAGGATGATAAAGCATCTTAGTCTTGAATGTATGAATGATGTGAGACCTTGAATAATGATAAGAGGGTCCTTTATATGAAACCTTGAACCTAGTGGTAAGGTTATGAAACTTGAAGTCGAAAGCCGTAATGGTATCCTTCATGTAATGTATGACGGACTTAAGGTTGATTGGCTGAAATGGCATCATATCAATCCTGAGGAAAGTCATGATGATCTTCTTGTCACCATTGTAAGGCAGCCCCTAGAGGACCTCTTTGGTAGGGTAAATGTAATTGGGTTATGCACTTGATATGGAACCCCTTTGTATGAACCTTAATGTGAATTAATCTATGAGAACAAAGGCTAGCACCGAGTGAGTATGGTAAGGGAAGAACTTCTAGTTAAAGGATGAGTTTAGAATACAAAGTAAGCCCTTCATATTTCTTAACCATGTGCCTACGTGGGATGTGTCCAAGTTCTACCATTGGCAAGTAGAACAACCTCATCGGAGTAGGATAGAACTCCGGATTCCATGCTTTGCTACCATGGTCTATGTCAGTTATTGCCTATTCTCATCATGTGGGATACCTATTAGCAGTAGAGAAGTTCTATGAAGTTTAGGTGGTGGTATGGGACGCTATCTAGACATTGCACAATAGGCTTTGAAGGTGTTAGTAAGAGTCCCCAGGTCTTCTACAAAACCATTACTTCAATGTCCTCTATGTGATGAATGTTTCTTAATGGACTAATGAAATAATGGCTTATGTTAGAAAGTATGTAAATCAATGAGTACCTAATCTAAAGTGACTTAAGGATTCCTTAGTTAAAGTGTGACGAGGGCATAAGGGATGATATCTTCATGTCTTATCTATGGAAGTCTTAAGAATGACTCTAGTTAGGGAAATTGGTTGATTCTATGGGCATGATGTAAGCTTAGGAAGTCTGAAGGATTATTTAGGTAACCTTGAAGAGGTTGTATGGGCGTTCTCTTCTAGGAGTACTTAAATAAGTCTTTTGATAGCCTTAGTAAGGGGAATGTCATATCTTATATGTTCATGTGTTTGATGTATTGTAAGTGTGTATGAGTCTCATCCTAAGTATTCTTAAGGATTGCTTAGGCACACTTAGAGAGGGTGTATAGTCGGTCTCTCTTTTTGTGACTTAAGTGAGTCTTAGGATAGCTTTTAGTGGGATGATTACATGCTAGAATATACCTTAAGTGAAGGTAAGGCATTTCACTGTACAGCAACTTCACTGTAACAGTGAATTGGTTCACTGTAAAGTGACCTTAAAAAAGTGATAAATTGTTTAAATTTTATCTTATGTGTTTCTAATTTGTTAAATGTTGTTCTTATGATTAGATTATGATATTTAAATCAAAAGATGTATATTTCCAATAAATGTCCATTTTGATGATTTTTATGCATTATGCCATACTTAGTACATGTGGTTGTACTAATTCCATGCTTTTATCTAACTTTATAGTTGTTGGTAGGTGAGTAGCATTTGGGAAGCAAGAAATGGATCGTTGCACCGTTCAAGTGAAGCTGAAGTATGTCCTCATTTCACTCAAGGGCATAGATGTCTCTTATTGTTCTTTTGAAGTATTGTAATAGACTTAGTAGTACTATATTTTCTAATTCATATGGGCCGTGTCCCAAGTACTCTTATGTCTAAGATTGATGAGATTGAGACTTAGTATTTCCTATTATTTTTATATGAAAGAGTTTTTAAAGACTATGAAATATTTTGCGACAAGTTTTAATTTCGCACTACTTTTCACTATGTATATGTGATAAACGATACGGAAGAGCTTGTATGAGACCTCCAAGAGGTCGAGTACGCTTGCTACACTCCAAGAGTGCCATATCTTCTAGGGTATGGTCTTGGGATGTGACACTGAAGTTGGTCAAACAAGTCATCAATCCTGGGGATGGGATACTTATTCTTGATTGTGACCTTGTTCAACTGTCTATAGTCAATGCACATTCTGATAGAGCCATCTTTCTTTTTTATGAACAACTCTAGTGCACCCCATGATGAAATACTAGGTCTGATGAAGCCCTTATCTAGAAGGTCTTTTAATTGCTCTTTCAATTCCTTAAGCTCTGCTGGAGACATTCTGTAAGGAGGAATAGAAATAGGCTGGGTATCTGGAAGGAGATCAATTCCGAAGTCGATTTCCCTTTCGGGAGGAACTCCGGGAAGATCTTCTGGAAACACTTCTGGAAACTCACAGACTACTGGAATTGACTCAAGAGTTGGGGTTTCAGAGCTAGAATTCTTAACCCGAACTAGATGATAGAGATAACCCTTAGAGATCATCTTTCTGGCCTTAAGGTAAGAAATGAATCGACCCATAGGTGCTACACTACTACCCTTCCATTCTAAGATTGGTTCGTCTGGAAACTGAAAACGAACAATCCTAGTTCTACAATCGACTGAGGCATAACATGAATTTAACCAATCCATGATTAGAATGACATCGAAGTCTACCATTTCTAACTCTATAAGATCTGCTGAGGTGACTTTCTGAGAGACTGTGACAGGTCAATTTTTGTATACCCGTCTAGCTATAACTGGGTCACCGACTGGAGTAGAGACTGAGAAAGGTTCTGAGAGAGTTTCTAGATTGACAATGAATTGGATTGCTATGTAAGGAGTTACAAAAGAAAGAGTAGCCTTTGGATCTAAGAATGCATAAATATCAAGGTCAAAGACTTGTAACGTACCAGTGACTGCATCAGGAGAACCTTCCTGATCCTGGTGAGCCGGAAGAGCATACAACCTGTTTTGGCACTGACCGCCACCTATACCAGATGAGTTACCCTGCTGAGTTGGGCGACTAGTTGGTGCTGATGAAGTTGTAGACTGAGCTATACCATTTCCACCTCATTGACCTTGTCTGGAAGGACAATCCCTTAACATGTGACCAGACTGACCTCAGCCAAACATCCTTCTTTTCTTGCGAGACACTTGCCCGTATGGTTCTTACCATACTTAGGGCAATTGGGGTAAGTCTTTGTGCCTCAAACACTTCCCTGAGACTTAGAGCCTGATGCTCTAACCTTCTGGTCATACTCATTCTTGGAGGATGGAACACTAGATGACGAAGGGGCTAGAGCTGAAAACGTTTGCTGACTCTGCGAGCGATTTCCATCACCCGATTTCTACTGAGAATAGTCATAATTCCCAGTCCTAGCCTTTTTATTCTCCTTATCCTATTCCCTAAGCTTATCACACTCGACCTTCTAAGCATGAGTCATAAGACTATAAATGTTCATATCTCCCAGTAATATATCATTTTTGCACTCAGTTTTCACCAAATCTAACACTCCATACAAGAACTTATTCATCTGAGCCCTGGAGTCAGCAACCATGTGAGGAGCAAACCTGGAGAGTTGGTTAAACTTGAGTCCATACTCTTGGACTGTCGTGTTACCCTGCCTTAAGTTCATGAATTCCATGGCTTTTGCTTCTCTCAACTCTATTGGGAAAAACCTGTCAAGAAAGGTCTTACTAAAGCACTCCCAAGTAATAGGAGCTGCATTTGTACCCCTATTATCCTTCCACTGAGTGTACCAGATATGAGCAACATCTTTCATCTGGTATGATGCCAACTCAACC
Source organism: Solanum sitiens (assembly GCA_016801875.1). Lineage (NCBI taxonomy): Eukaryota > Viridiplantae > Streptophyta > Magnoliopsida > Solanales > Solanaceae > Solanum > Solanum sitiens. Next base: position 28,332 of record JABWTJ010000882.1, on the reverse strand, counting down.
CAATGATTCCCAGTGACTTGCATCACCAAAAATATCTTCTTTATCTCGTCCAAGAAATTCTGAGGATCCTCACTAGTTTACGATCCTAAGAACTCAGGTGGATTCATCCTAACAAAGTCACGGACCCTGGCTGCTACTGATCCATAATTTACATTCATAGAAGCTTGAACCAGCTGATTGTTCTGGTTGGTGAGACTCTGTGCCAACATCTGAATGACTCTTTTGAATTCAGCATTGGATACTTCCTGATCTGGGACACGAGGAGCTGCGTTTGCATTCCTTGCATTCAAATTCCTAGCGTTAGCTCTACGAGGAGGAATGATCTGAAACGTAGAACATCGAGTTATAATGGAATTAGATCACATCTTACGCACGAAACAGTAGCAAGAAAGTGAAGTTTTCCTAAAAACTTCGTAGCCTCCCTCTCATTAGATGTGGTGCACTTCACACCCATGAAAAGGACTCTACTTAGTGCGAATTTTCAAACATCATAGGACACTTAAACCTAGTGCTATTATACCAAGTTTGTCACGCCCCGAGCTACACCTGAGATGCGGACACGGGACCTAGGACTACAAGTGATCCCAAGCTAACCCTGCTAGTATGATAATGAGCATACTAAAGAAAACAACTGATACAGAATCTAAATCATAATTTAAAATGAAAAGATGGGGAATACCCATATTCGAGATATTTGAAATACTTACGAGTTTAATACAAGGAAGTTATTAACTCAATACTAAGCAGAACTAACTATGTTGGAAAATAGCCTCTAAACTGAGTAGAAATGCTGGGAAAGGCACCAACTAAGTCTAGCAAAAACTGAAACTAAAAAACTAAATACTAAAAAGAAACTCATGACTATTGTCCTCGGAGAATGAGGACTCACCGATGAATCTGCTAAACTGGAGATTGGAAATCAATCTAAGCGCGATCTGGATGTTGAGAACCTGAACCTAAATCACGAGAAGATGTAGCGCACGTATGCGTCAGTACTTGAAGGTACTCAGCATGTAGGATAGAGTAAAACTGAAATAAAACATAACTGAACAAGCACAAAAGCATGTATAGTAATCTAAACATGATATACTGAATGTTGAGGTAACCGAATGCAATGACCAATTTATAACATGCTGAAATTGAATATTGAATATACTGATAAATGGTCAATGCAACAGAGTATGACTGAATCGTGGAAGCTACTAATAACCGATAATAAAACCACATGAGCTAAATGTGGAGTCCGATGTGTACGCCCCATCGAGAGGACCCAATATACTCTGTCAGAGATATAAAGGCATACTGGCGTGGTGACTAAATTGATGCGAACAGAGGGGACTTACAACCTACTTGGCTAGTAGTTCATGGACTATTTGGGTAAGCTGAACCTAGTCCAACTCGGTATTATGCTACTCCCAATGAATTGAGTGATTAAGACATTATGACTGAATTTTTGTAAATACTGGATAGCTCAAAATTGAACATGCAAACTGAGAATGCAACAATTAATCTGATAATTATGCATTAATAACCGAGGCATGTATAACTGAATAACTGAAGTATCTTACCAAGCATGTGTAATTCAAGAACTAAAGAATTACATAGCTAGGGTTATGAAATTTATGCGATAAACTGAATAATAACTTTACAATCTAATTTGGAACATATATCAAACTAATTCTTGATAATCTACTATAATTCTACAAACTCTAGGTTTATTCATGATAAGAGAATCAATAAATGACTTAAAACTAAGGATATAATGGGTGAAAGGAACCCACTAGTGAAATCCCACATACCTGGTGATGAAATCCACGGAGAAATATTTAAATTTCGGGGCTGGAACTGCTGGAACCTTGCTGCATTCTTGAACTAGGGTTCTTGACCTTATTCTCCTTTCTTGCTTCTAATTTTCTAAGTTTTGATTTGTGATTTTGACTTACGTAAGTTCTTGTTATGTTTCTAGGCTTAAACTGACTAAAATCTGATGATTTAGGGTCAAAACGATGTATCTTAGGGGTTAAACAAAGCGGGAAAAGACCAAAAGACCCCTGAGTTAATTGTTGTCGGACCAAAGGACGACCTGGACTGACGGGCCGTCGTTCAATCGACGGTCCATCGTTTGGGTCTGTAGGATGGGTCTGTTCGACAGGCCTTTACTAAAACGGGCATAACTTTTTACTCGGAGGTCTGATTTTATAAGGATTGGTAGATATGGAAAGCTAATTCAATTATCTATCTTTTGGTATGTCATGGGACACCTAATTCATTTTGTGCTAAGAGTTATGACCATTTTAAGTTGACCCATCAACATTCCCCCCCTTACTGACTGCTAACTTCCACCTACTGTCAGACCTACGGACCGTTGATTGAACGACGGTCCGTGCTGGTCAATCGTTGTCCTTGTCAGAGGCTGGTGTAAATGGGGTCTTGATACACGGACATTGACTAGGGACCATTTAGTATTAAAAATGTTGTACAAAAACTAGGTAGAAGAAACTTTAACTTTTCACTGAAAAAAGGTTTATTGAATTGTCATCGATAAACTATTAAGTACTTTAATTTGAGAAAAGGTAAGGAGATTGTAGAGGGGATTTAGAGAAGCATATTTGTGCATGAATTTTATTGATTTGAAAGAATGCACTGTTATTCATATGAATCATGCGATTGAGCCAAAAAAGACATGCTCTTAGATTCTCTTCCCTAAACCTTTTTTGGGGTTATACCCTTTAAGAGGAATGTATGTTTTAAAGAGCTTGAATAGTCATGTTTCCGGATAGATAGCATGATGTTCAACATTATAAGCCAGTTATTGTAGAAGTGCCCATAGTTATAATTTTGTTTTGGAAGTGTATTTGCTTATTAGTGGGAATAGGTATTAAGTAGAGTATGTAAGTTGTAACCCTGTATCTAGTAAGTAATTAATGAGGAGTTTTTCTCTTATGTGTATTCTAAGGAGTAGTAATATTTTGTGGATATCATGATAAAAGTTAGAGGAGTAGTTGTTGGTTAGGATAAATTAGAGTATACGTTAACAGGAAGTTAGTTTATATTGTTGTTTCATTATGTTAGTGAAGATAAAAAATAAGTATTGAATAGAAGAGCACAATATTCATGAGGTAATAGATTAAAGTTAGGCTTTTAATTTTTGAAGGGAGAGCCCTAGATATTCAGAAAGTTATAGAACCAATTTAGAAATGATGTATAACGAGTTGGTCAATATTATGTAGGTTGTGAAAGAGAATCCACTATTTTTTCATAAGGTTTTAGGAGTCTAGTGTTTTATTGATTGACTTTATTTACTAGTTGCGAGTAAGTGAAATATATGAGAAATGGTTGTTGTCCATGTTTTGTAGTAGACACTAAGCTTGAATATGAGGCGAGTTTCATGATACAAAAAATAATGGGAACACGAGAGCAATGAGGTTAGTTTTGAGATTTGATCTGGTAGATTGGACATACTGTCGGTGAGGAATGAATGTGTTACTTTTTCGATAAATGTGAATTTTACAAGTGAGGTATTATGACCCTTATTTGAGAGATATAAGTTTTGGCTAAGTCATTATGTTATCAAGAGCATTAAGAAGTGCACCCGATATCGTATGTAGTCAGACTAGGTTTTAATTAAACTATGTAGTCATCCTAGATAGGATCATATGCAAGACGGGTGACTCCTCCCCTCCCCCTAGAAGGCTTTTTAGTGGATTCATCTGTTCAATTGTGTTCTATACTACGGTAAGGTATAGGGAAGCTCTGGCAACATGGGTAGGACGTTGTCTCATTACAAGGCTCATTGTGATGGTCGTCGGTTAAAGAACCCCCCCCCCCAAAAAATTAATGTAAAGTATATTTTTATAAATACATTCAGCTCAGTTTACTATTATTGCATTCCTACAATAAGAGATTAAATTATTATCATCATGATTTATACTATTGATCAGTTGAGTTATTAGCCTTTCAGTTCTGTTATTTGTGTTATTCAGCCTTATTACATAATCGTACATTCAATGAACTATTGTCATTCGATCTGTATCATTTCATGGTGCACATTTACGAACGTAGGATCATCAGCAAGAGACTCATTGACATCACATCATCCGCTATTAAACTTTTGATCAGGCCTCTTTTCTTACGAAGTTCTCTAGTTTATGATTTGTTAGACGTAATGCTTTAAGGTGTCATGGGTCTTTTCCCCACACCTATCTTTATATACTCAAGCCTTCATAGATAGACAGTCTGTGTCATCCTTGAAATATTAAGTATAAGATATTTTATTCAAATTAATACTCAAAATATTCATGTAAACTTTATAATTTGATAAGTTGTTTTTCAATAACTCTTTAGTTTTGATGATGAGGGTTCTCTTGGGGACTAACAATGGTTCTCAAGTGTCGGCCACGTCCAGGGTGTAGGCTCAAGTCGTGTGAACATGATATCTGTGTACAGAATTCAAGTATCCTAGGGTGACTATGAAGTCATGTTAGTAGAATCTTTTTTATGGTTGTGAGGGCCCCACTTAAATAATTAAGGTACTACAGACATTTAAGAAAAAGTTTCCCTTCTTTCGTACTTTAGATTGTGCATAGAGTTGTCTGCTAAGAACTTTTCTTTGACTCCAGCGCTTTTCAAATCCATTCGATTAGCCCTTATACTCTAGGTGGTTGAAATAGCTATTTCAAGATACTTATTGAAGAGTTACTAGCAAATAATGTCTTCAGAAGGTCAAGAGATTGTAGAGGGGGATTGAGAGAAGCCTATCAGTGTATAAAAAGTGTGTTGATTTGAAAGAATGTGTGGTTATTCATATGAATCGTGTGTTTGAGCCAAAAAGAGACATTCTCTTAAATTCTCTTCTCCAAACCTTATTTTAGGTTATACACTTTAAGAGGGAAGTATGTTTTAAATTACTTGAATAGTATTGTTGCTCGATACATAGTGCGATTTGTGATGGTATGAGCCAGTAATAGTAGAAGTGCGCAGAGTTAAAATTATGCATTTGGATATGTAGTAAATTAAGAGATGGGATAGGTATTGAGTAGAGTATGTATGTTGTACCCATGTACCTAGTAACTCATTAATGAGGAGTTTTCCCCTTATGTGTGGGCTAAGGAGTAGTAATTTTGTATGGACTTCGTGATAGAAGTTAGGGGAGTAGTTGTGAGTTAGGATGAATTAGAATATACGTTAACAAGAACTGCATTTATATTATGGTTTCGTTATGCTGGTGAAGCTAAAATGAAGTGTTGAATACAAGAGCAGAGTATTCATGAGGTGATAGATCCAAATTAGGCTTATGATTTTTGAAGGGAGAGCCCATGACATCAGAAGGTTATAGAACCAATTAGGAAATGATTTATAATGAGTTGGTCAATATTATAAAGGTTGTGAAAGAGAATATGTTGATAGTTTATAATAAGATAGATTATACGATAAGAATCAACTAATAATTCTTTTGAGGTTTTAAGAGACTAATGTTTTATTCATTTTATCTACTAGTTGTGTGTTAGTGTATTATATGAGAAATAGTTGTTGTCCATGTTTAGTTCTAGTCGCTCTACTTGAAATTGAGGCGAGTGTCATCAAAAAAAAAAGGATGGCATAACGAGGGCCATGGCGATAGTTTTGAGATTTGATCTGGTAGATTTGAGTTGTATAAATATGGTATTATGACCCTTATTTGAGAGAAATAAAGTGTGACTAAGTCATTATATAATCAACATGATTAAGAAGTATACTCGAGTTCGTATGTATTTTAATAAGTTCTTCATTAAATTACGATGTTCTATGTCCTCCTAGATAGCATATAAGAGTTATCCATATGGAGTAGACTGATGTAAGCATTATTTATTACACTTAAGAGTTTGGTACGACAAATCATATATAGTCGACGATGAGCGTCTTAAATAATGTTCAAGTTTCCTCCAATTAGGTAGATATGAACTTTAAAGGACGATATTAGTTGGCTAAGAAGGAGAAGTCATACTATTAGATTAAGTTAATTTATAAGTAAATATGGGTAACAATTATAGAAAGACTTGTATATGAGCAGAAAGACGTTACGAGAAGCAGCTTAGAAAGAAGTCCTAGGAGGGACTTTAGTACTTGAACATGATAGTTCTATAGACATGAGACTAGCATTTTCCTGAGTAATAGAGTAAATCAAATATAGACTAGTTTAGAAAGAAAATGGAATAGATTCATAGCTTTAAAGTATTAGCTTCAGACCTAAGGGAGTGATCATAAGATGAGAAACTAAGTCAAGTGTTAAGAATCTATTAGTGATGTGTTCAGAACAGTAATAGTGTTATGTCATTCCATTAATACTCTAGCATATTCCTCAAGTTTTAGTTAATACACCATCATGTTGATGTTCCGAACACTAGAATTGTGTCCACGATATATTCCAATACAATTCAAACAGATTCACATCTATGCTCAGTTCCCAAAATAAGGGGAAAAACCTTTAGCTCATTGATCTCAATATTACTCCATAAAGTAATGGGTATCAACATCATGATACAAACCTATTCATATAAGCAATCATGTCTCATAATATGGTCAGTCTCGCGAATTCATCACTTACTCTCAATGGATAGAAACAAAATATTACATCATGCATATTTCTATATCATATTTCTCTAATGAATCGTGTTTATGATCTTTCTCCCTAAGCTCTTTTAGTAACCCTTTTTAGTTTTGAGAATGAAGTTGTTAGTAGATACGTGATGATGTATAGGATAGGTATGATGTTTCTTATTAAGGTAGTGGTGGTAATCTTATTCCATCTAAAGTTATACATTTATAGGAAGAAAGAGATGAGGTTTTATGATGAGTAATAGTTAAATGAGAGTAATTAGTTGGTTTACTAGTAGTAATGCATGGAATTTCAGTTGATAGAGATGATAGGAAGGTTGAAAAGTTAGAGAGGAGTTGGTTACATAGAATCCCATGAAGTAAGTATAGTAATAAGCTTGAATGTGTTGTTCAAAGCAAGTGGATAATTTCATTATGCGACTAATGAATTCTTAATTTTAACTTGAGGTTTGTTGACTAAGGTGGTAAGAAGAAATAGGATTGGTGCAATAAAAGTGTCGACATGTATAGATCATGAGTGCGTGATTTAGATTAGTAGATCATAATATGGTTAGCATGTTCTTATTTAGAGTCAAGCTTGAACACAGTACAGTAAGAGTGATAATGTAATTAGACTTAGATCTTGTACGAGTAGTTATATACCCTTGTTGGAGCTACATGTCACAGCACGAGCCTATACCCTGGGCGGGACTGACACTCGAAGACCATTTCTGGTCTCGAGTGGACCCTTGGTCTATCTTACTTAGTCACTGGAAGACTTAAACATAAGAGATATAACTCATAAAATAACTAAAATGGTAATAACTTAGTCAAAACGGAAACTTAAGCGTTAAACGTGTACAACTGATGCAACTTTTATTTGGTGAAGCAACTAAAGAAGATTGGTCTATATTGCCCTCTTTACCATTACTATGTCTGTTCTTAGGACACTCTCTTGTAAAATGACCGTTCTGGTCACACTTGAAGCAATCAACGAAGCAATCACGACGCACCCTTGAGTGGATCCTACCACACTTGGAACATGTGGGAGCCGTAGCAGTCCCTTGTGCCATACTTTCTTGAAAATAAGCAGGTCTAGCTCTGATGTTCTGAGAATCCTCACTATTGTGCACATATTTTGTTCCTTGGTGCAGGTGCACTAATAGATGAGGAAGCAGGTCCTTTCTGCTTCTGTTAGAAAAAAGACCAGTTCACATTATTTGTTTGTTCTAGGACTCGTTCATTATGTCCTACCCCTCCAATTCTTGAACTCTTCTCTATCCCTCAACTGTTCCTCCTCAACTTGATGCACATGTATCATATGCCTTGCTATGTCCATGTCATATATTAACATCACAACCTTACTTTCCTTACTTGAAAGACGACAAAATCCAGGTACAAATAAGTTCGTTCATCTTATCATGTAAACAACCACCTGTTAGATTCTCTTTGATCACGGGGGAAGAAACATCCCATGAAGAACACTCATAATAGTACAACTCACAAATGATTACGCGTAAGCACGAGTTAGAAAGAAACTTTTTAGAGACAAGCTCTAACACACGAATTGAGCATGAAAAAAGTGAGGAATTTCCTAAATGTTGCAGCGTCCTAATTATAGATGTGACGCTCTTCACACCGATAACTAGGACTCTACAGACACGACTTCATAGACTTCCTAAGACTCTTGAACTTTGGGCTCTGATACCAAGTTCGTCATGCCCCAAACCTACAGTCTGGGCGGGACTCGCACTCGAAGACCATTTCTGTCCTCGAGCGGACCCTTGGTCTGACTTACTTACTTTGAGGAAGACTTAAACACAAGAGATATAACTCACGAAATAACTATAAAGGTAATAACTTAGCCAAAACGACAACTTAAGTCTTAAATGTATACAACTAAAATGAATAAGACAAAAGAACTAATACTAAGCCTCTAAAATAAAAATGGATGTTGGGACAGGACTCCCAATCATCCTTACAACTGAAATCTAAGCAAAACAATGATAGAAGATGTCCTCCAGGATGAGAGGAGGCTCACCTAGTTACCTCTGTCTGCATTATAAAACGATGCAGACTAAGTGACATCAATACATTGAATGTAGGAGTATGCGAGTCGAAATGCTAAAACAACTTAAGCTTGAAAAGAGTAAGAAGGAACACTTACCTTGGCTTTGCTCAACTCGTGAAATACCATGACTCGATATAACTCAATCATTTCATTATAAAGCAATTTAAAAGCAAGTGCAATATAAAGAAAAGTTGTTTGAAAACATGTTGTAAACTGTGAATGTATACAAGGATACAATTAAATCTGAGATGTATGTAAAAATACAAATAAACGGATGTATATAAATAAATACATTTAACTTCCGTGGGAGTTTCTATAACACCCCATAATTGTTTTTCGAACTAAGACTTGAGCCGTTAAACTTAGTGACTAAGATTTTACCAAGGAATTAAAATTTTCTTAAATATTAAGGTCATTTCACTAGATTTAGCACCAAGAGTTCCAAAAAGAATTAAATTGGTATAGCAAAATCTGAAATTTTGCAAGTTAAGCTAAGTATGAGTTTTTTATCAACATAAAACGATCATAACTCCTAGCACAAGATGAGTTAGGTGTGCTACAAGATACCATACGAAAGATGTTTAGTTATCTTTCCAAAGCCGCCGAGTTTGCTAAGTTTTGAGTTCAGATGAGTGGGATATGACCATTTGAAGTTAGGTTGTCCAGTTAAGGAAATTTAGCCAAAAATAGTGAGGGGTATTTTGGTCATTTCCTTATCCAATCAAATTTAATTCATTTTTAGTAATATATTAGGGGTCTAATCCTTTTAGGTTCAGTTTTATAATCCGAATATACACCTAGGGTTTTAGTTGAGAGTTCAAGAAGAGGCAGGAAAAGAAAAGAGGAGAAAAGAGGCAAGGATGAAGGCGTTCGTCGACATTCTTGAGTCTAGTTGCGGATTTTCGCAATGGTTATAATCCCTAAGAGGTATGTAAGCTTCCATAGTGTTGGGTTTATTCACCCACATGTCAATCATATTATTTTGAGTGCAATTTCATTTTTAAAGTTGAAAGATTATAGTTCTTGATGAGTTCTTGATAAGTGTTCTTGAAGTTTCATTAAGTTTTGATGTAAGATTATACTTAGGCCAAATTTAAATGACGATATTTCTTAGAATATTAACGGTAATTGAATCTACTTTACAAAGCCACCAATTTCACTTCAATCCAATTTCTGAGTAAAAAGTTATGACGATTTTAGTAACCTATATAGTGATGTTACGAATAAGCCGACGGGAAATTATTAAAGAGTCATTTTTTTCTTTTTACCTCCAAGAAAACCCTAAAAGAATTTCTTGACAAATAAAAGGTTTAAAAAAATCAGATTTTCATCTTTACTAATGAAAATCATAATTCTTGGCCATAGAGATCTTAAGAAACTAATTCAATAATCTCAAGAAAGGTTTTCTTGATCATTTACCTTCAAGCTAGGGTTTCAAGGTTTCTATTTAAGTTCTTATCCAAGATTCTTCAAGAACCTTGTTCTTACTATCTAAAAACATTCCAAACATGATCATAACCTTGAATTCATAATTCAAATTCAAGGTAGAGTTGAGAGTTAAGTGTTTGAGAATTCTTTCAAACGTTCTAAGAAAGTCCTTTTGAGGAGTCTTCTACAACTTCTAGTAACTTGTTTCAAGACTCAAGAAAGTGAGTATAAGAGTGAAGAGTATGTATTCATGAGTCAAAAATATAACCTATATCCTTCATATCATGAACCATAACTCTTGAATTCATAATTTACATTCACGAGACAGGGTTAAGAGTTCTAGTTCAAGAAAACTTTTAAGTTCAATTGTGAATTCTTTGAGATCCATCATTGATTTGAACTAAGATTTGAGGAAGTAAGTAAGAGAATGAAAAGAGTTGTATACATGAGTTCCATGTAGTTATGTAGACCTTCGAGTCAAGTCGTTCATGCCCATAACTTCCGGATGAACTCAATCAGTTGAGTACCTTTGAGAGGATTTCTAATCGTCATGTTCTAAGTCTTGAGTATTGAGTTATATCTATGGTTATTGAAAACCTTGAATTGAGTCGTGCACGTCCATAATTAAACATGAACCATATTTTATAAGTCTTTTACAAATATTTTAACTTTGGCTTTGGACTTAAGCATTGAAGTTTTGTTAAGACTAAAAATAAAGTTCATTTATTTTAAAAAATGATGCATGGGAACTAAGTATTCCCAAGAGTAAATGTTTTACATTTAAGATGAGACGAAACTCAAATTTTCAAAAGAGTTTTGAGCAGTTTCAGTACTATCTCTTTTAATAAAAAATTTGAGTTTGAGAAAGAGTTTCTAAAACATGATTAGTATGACAATCGAGTATGTCATCAATGTTTATGCAGTATGACTTCTCGATTCATCAATGATCATATTAAAACATGATTTGATATGTTTTATGAAAGAGTTTTTAAGAGTAGTTACCTCTTTAAGAGGGTAGTTTTAAGTAATTATGTCAAAGCACAGAATTAGTATGTTTTATAAACATAAGAGCCAGTATATTTATAGAGTAGTATTGATCACCGATGTGGGGATGCGATTCCATATTAACTCAAGTCTCCATTGAAACCATGTAGCCATCATAGGTATAAAAGGGTCATACTTTTTAGATGAAAGATTTTCACAGTATACTAATGATCCATTAGGCAGTTCAGTTCCTATACCCTGGCAAGTTAGCATGGCCAGGCAGCGTTGACCGAGTAACGCTATATCATCACTATAACTCTGAAGTGATGATTGTCGGTTAGAGAAGCTCCCACTGAAGTTATAGTATTTTTATATACATCAGTTAATTGTATTTTCATAGTTATGTTGTATCCTTGTTATACACACAAAGTTGAGATCATGTTTTTAAATAGATTTTCTTTATATTGCACTTGTTTTAAACTACTTTATATCGAAATGAGTTTAGTCGAGTATCAGGAGTTGAGTATCTTAAGTTGAGTATCTTTAGTTAATTTGTGCTTCATTAAGTCAAGTATCATATCTTTGAAGTTTAGTATCTTATTCTTAAGTTGAGTTGAGTGAGTTTGAAAAGAGGTAAGTGCGTTTCCTTTTTATTCAAGATTCAAGCTTATGTTATACTTTAGAATTCCCCTTATATGCTCATACATTCCACGAACTGAGCCTATTAGTCTGCATTTTCTTATGATGCAAGACACATGTATTCAGGATCATCAACAGGAGGTTCGTTGATAAATCCGAGAGTTTGAGTTATCTATGGTGAGCCTCCTTGTTTCCGAAAGATATCATTTACTTTTTAGTTTAGTTAGGAGGTCGTGGGTCTTGTCCTGACTTCCATCTTTATCAATTAGACTCTTTATAGATAGTTAGTATAGTTGAGGAGTATGTATTAATCATTTATTTTATTAAATGTTTTAAAGACTAAAGTTTCCTATTTTATGGATAGTTGAATATATTATTTTTATTCAAAGTTGTTCATTTGAGTTAAAGACTTGTAAAGTTGAGTTTTATTGAATTTTATTTTGTTTTAAGCTTTTGCATGCTTAAGTTAGTCTTCCACTTGTAGTCAGCCAGGATGAGAGTTTGTTTGGGGACCAACAATGGTTTTTGAGTGTCGGCCACGTCCAGGGTGTATACTCGGGTCGTGAATGTTTATCTAACTGAAAACCATCACTTAAGAGCTATAGTGATGATACAACGATCTACCCTATGCTACCAGCGCATCCTATACCTGGTCAAAGGTATAAGACCTGAAATTTCTAATGGATCCACTAGTCTACTTTGGAAAGGGTTCATCTAAAAAGTATGACCCTTTTCTACCCATAGTGGCTACATTGTTTTATGGAGATGTGAGTTATCTAAACTCATGCTTGTTCCCATTCGATGCTCAATACTACTCCCAAAATATACTGGCTATTATATTTTTAAAACATACTTCTTATGTGATTTGATATTAGTAATCATAACTTAGCTCAAAGGCTATCTTGGAAATCTTAGTTTCCCTGCTTGCTTCATTTTATAAAGCTATTACTCTTTTCTGAAAACTACCCCGAATGCTCTTTGGAAATCTTAGTTTCCGTTCTTATTTAAATGTCTCTTTGCGAATACTTAGTCCCCATATACTTTTGAAGGAATGAACTTCAACTTTAATCGTTACTCTTTACTTAGCTTGAAACTTGAGTCTTAAAACAAAGTTAAAATGTTGTTAAAGACCCTTGAGAACTCTTAATAATATTGCTTTGACTTGCTTCTTCACTTCTAGACTTGACTCTTAACTTTTTTGACTTTGATCATAAATTCCCTTGAATTGCATTATGGATTCAAAGTTTATGATCTCGTGTTTATCGATGATTTCATAAGGTTAATATGTACCTTAGAGTGTTTGAATCAACTAGAAAATGTAGGTACATCACTTAGAAACTAGTTCGAAAAGATGGGGAAATAATGGAGTGAATTGGCGTCCTTGGCGCTCTTAAAGACGTGGGGCGCCAGGCCCCAAACTCCATTGGCCAGGTTGGGGCACTCTGGCTGGTGTGGCGCCCCAAGGCCCTACGGACAGAGATTTTCATGTGGGGCTATGGGAGGCGCGACGCTCTAAGGCCCTACAGACAAGCATTCTCAACTTTTCTCCTACGTTTTTCATCTCTAAACCCACTAAGCTTCCATGGTTATTTCCCCAAACACTTAGGATCATTAGTAACCTGAATACCCGATATATATAACTCGAAAAACAACCCAGAAACATGAATCAAATCAACACTAGGCATTCCACAACTTAACCAACAAGAATTCAACAATGTTCTTCAAGAACTTCACTTTTTATCATTCAACCAACTCAAAAATCAATAGATTGAAACAAGTTTGGTGTGTGGGTGAACAATACCAACACTAAATGATCTCACATACCTTGATAGGGATCACCCCCGACGAATTCCACTCGCAAAGCTTGATGTTCCTGGCAAATTCTTGTCTTCTCTCCCTTTATTTCTTCTTTTCTCTCTTCTCCAAGCCCTAAGTTTAATTCTAACTTTTCCAAACTGAATTAAGACTTGTTTTTACCCCAATAAACCACTAAAACGAAATAGCAAATTAATTGGTGAAAACACTGGTTTGCCCTTGCCTAAATCCCAATTGGGATTTTCCTCGGTCTAACAGTCCAACTTCCGAAAGGCATAACTCACTCATTCGATATAGAAATTGCACAAACACGACGGCATTGGAAAGATTATTCAATGATCTTTCCATCCGTATCTAGAAGCACCTCTAACTCATCCTGAGCTAGAAGTTATGGTCGTTTGAAAATAACCCAAAATCACTTTCTTAACTTAGAATTTTTTTCCAGATTAAAACCCTTTTCTTTCCAAAATTTATTATTTGTAGTTTCTTAGCTTATTCTTAGGTAATTCAAGTTGTGAGATGTTACACTATAAGTTGCTGCTAATGAGGTATAGTATTAAAAAATGAGGGTCTGGTTTAGAGGTGTTGCAAGACGTGGAAGCTAGAGGTCATATCTCTTAAGGCATAGTAGTCCTACTCTATAATTACTTAGTTCCCAGATAACCTTGTTTCATGTCATATAGTTTCAGTTAGAGCGTGACTATGTTCACACGCATTTCCTTCGTGAATTATGTGCCATAGACTATTCAAAACTCTCATTTTTATTCAGTTCTTCCTATGTTAGTAAGCAAGTTCAAAAGTAAAAAATATAGAGAGTAACTCTTTTTCGTTTCCATACTCAGTTTAGCAGTCATTCGAGGACGAATAATCCCAAGGGGGAGATATTGTAATACCCTAAAATTTTACTTTTCAAATCCAAATGATTTGTTTGAAGTATATGAGCTTGAACCAGGTGATATACTACCTTATCATGTATTCTAAGGTTCTTACCAAGTGTATAAAGGGTATTGGAAGTGATTTGGAGTCATAAGGGATCTTTAACACTAAGCCAAATTCAAAGTCTTTCTCCCGACTTTGTTTTTTGCATTAGTTTTGCAAGGTTGAACATCAAACGATAATATCTATTATAATACATAGATTTACGCATCTCATAACCTATTAAATTAAAGGTCTATGAGTCATCATTCTAACCCCACAGAGTTTGCATCAATTGAAGTTTGGAATAAGAAGTTATTCCTATTTTACTAGACACTATCTTTCAACGCGCCGGCTGCACGGCCGAGGCATTTTCCACACAGGTGCATGGTCAGGCTGCAACTATTACTTTCCTGTGCGGTTGGCTTTGTGCCTGAGCAATTTTGTGCATGGTCGCACAGGTGTACGAGTGTTTGAAAAAAAAACAAATATGTAGTTCACCTCCTTATATCATAAATTTACCCTAGAAAGAGATGTTTTCAAGAAATTAACTTCCTCCAAGGTAAGATTTTGCCATAGAACTTCATAATTCGTTCATCTTAACATGAATTAATATCTCCTACTCATCAAATAATAGATTTTTTAAGAAATCTCGTCAAGAACTCATCTCTGTGGTTCAAGAAATAAATTCTTGTAATATTTTTATCCAAAGACCTCTCCTTTCTCAAGAATTTGTAGCGTATAAGGTATGTATGGTCATTCAAAGTGTTGGACTAATTCATCCTCACGCCCTACATCTCGATTCAGTTAGTAGCAAATTGAATCTATGGTTCTACCCCCGGTTTTATGAAAGTGTTGATATGTGTTATACACTTGTTCTGAAATCTAAATTCATATATTATGAAATTGCAACATTATGTGCATTTATATCCTTGAGTTTTTGTTCATGCTTAAATTTTAGATGTACCCTCGTTGATGAGATTTTTATTGCAATATTTTGGTGCATTTATTTTCATGCATTAGTTTTGAAATTTTATAGTGTGTTCAAAAGTATTTTTAAGCTATCTTTTGAGAAGAGTATAAGAGAATACAAATGGTTCCAAAAATATTATTTTCACATTAGAAAAGAACTACTATTTTCTAGAAGAGAATAAAATATTTTCAAAAGCATTTCAGTCAGATAAAGAGAAGTTCAGTTAACCCTTAAAGAAGGTATATTTTTTCACATTGAAAAGAGAGTACGATTTTCAGAAAAGTATAAAGAGTGTTCAAAAAGGTTGAGTACAGTTCAATTACATATTAAACAAGTCCTTTTCAGTACTTATCTCAACCAATTGAGTATTTTACATGATCATACACACATATATTGTGGGAGTAGAATTGAGCATTGATATGAGGGAGAGCTCAGACAACTGACAACCCCCATAAACTACGCAGTGAACGTAGATAGAATCATACTGCAAGTCACGCGACTCCTCACCTGCCTCAAGAAGGCATTTTAGTGGACCCATTAGTTTAGTTAGGTTCTATTCTCCGGAAAGGAATAGGACAACTCTAGAAAAATGGGTAAGAAGTCTTATCATTACAAGACTCATAATGATGGTTGTCGATTAGAGAAACTGCCCAATAAAGTAAAGTAAGTATATTTCTATATATACATGTCAGTTCATCATTTACTATTAGTGCATTCCTATAATAAGAACTTAAATTATTTTCATCATGATTTAATCTATACATCAATTGGGTTATTTTGAGCCTTTTAGTATAGTTATTTGTGTTATTTACCCTATTACATAGTCGTACATTCAATGTACTGATGTATCAACTTTCATCGTTTTATGGTGCAAAATCAAGTACTTTGGATCATCAACAACAGACCCATTGAGATCACACCATCCGCTTATAAACTTTTTGTGAGGCCTCCTTGCTTTTAGAGGACTCTAGTTTGTAATTTGTTAGACGTAATGCTTTGAGGTGTTGTGGGTATTTTCCACACACCAATCTTTATATACTAGAGGTTTCATAGATAAACAATCTCGGTCAGTCTTGTAGTATTCCGTATCAGATATTTAATATAGACATTTTGTTTAAAACCCAATATTTTCAGATAAATTTAAAGATTTAATAAGTTGCTTTTAAATAATTCATTAGTTTTGATGCTTGAGTTAGTCTTCCCCATGTAGTCAGCCAAGATGAGGGTTCACTTGAAGATCAACAATGGTTCTCTAGTTTCGGCCACGTCTAGTGTGTAGGCTTGGGTCGTGACAACATCCAAACAAAATTTAAAGTAAGTGGAATCCTCTGGAAGAACGGAGGCTCAGAAAAGCTAACTCGGACTGCAAGTGGTATCAACAAATTGCTTGTTGATGACCCTGGTTATCTGTATCTGCATCATGAAAGATGAAGGCCACATAACAATAATACATTGAATGTACGAGCATGCAAGGGAAAATATAACGAATAACATAAGCTTGAATTGAAATAGAAGGAAACATAATTACATTGTATCAAACTCACTTAACTCAAGGAATACTCAAGGATACGTAAAGATATTCTAACATACTTAATGAGGACGTACTCAAGGATACTCAAAGACGCTAAAAGTGAGGGATGTTCAACTCAGTTCAATATAAAGCAATAATAAAGATGCATTAGAAAGAAAGCTTTTAAAACGGTAGATGATAACTTAAAGTATTTAAAAATCATATCTATCTATCTATCTATCTATCTATCTATATCTATATCTATATCTATATCTATATCTATATCTATATCTATATCTATATCTATATCTATATCTATATATCTATATCTATCTATCTATCTATCTATATATATATATATATATGTATATATATATAACAGTGAATTCTAGACTCCCCTAAGTGGCACCAGATTCTCTTTTAATTTATTTTATTTCCAAAATTAGCCTTTTGCTTTCATAAAAGTTGTAACTTTTATCTAAAATTGTGACTTTTATGAAGAGTTGTACCTTTTATGAAGAGTTGCGACTTTTATGAAAAGTTGCAACTTTTATGAAAGGTTGTGACCTTTCCGATAAGACACAATAAGCATTTGCTTACGCATTCTTTTTTTGTCTATAAATAGAGGAATTTTCTCTCATTTTAAAACAATGAAAATTTTGAACTTCTTCTTCTACTTTTGGACAATTAAATAATTGTGTAGTTTGCTCCAATTGAATGACTCACTGACACAACTTTTTTTGTATCAATACACCAGTGAATAGAATTGTTACTGAGATGATCTATTTCTTAAAATCTTGGGTACTAGGGGGAATAATTTCCTTAAGGGGACTCTGAGCATTTAGTGGGCTCAATTTTTTACATTCTGTTTCATTCTATTGTTACAGATCCTACTATATTTTTACAGTCGTTAATTATGCTTATATTATTGATTGTTATTCTTTAGTACATGCATTTATTTTGCTGTTTATGTTTCTATAAAATTATTTTTACATGTATTTTGAGTACATATTAAATAACAAACGTTAATAGAGTATTCAAACAAGTTTTCTCTATTGGATTTATTGAATGTACAATAAAAACACCCTTACAAATCTCTAATTTATTCATCAACAACGTCATTTCTTCACATACAAGGATGAGATTTTGTGTTGTTTAGAAAATCCTTTGGAGTTAATAACTTTGCATACCAATATTTTTTATATGTTATTGTTATCTATTTTTACAAAAAAAATTCACTGGATATTATAAGTACTTTAAGCATTGAAAGTTGATTAGAGTGTTAGTCAATTTTCTAAGGTATGTTGTTTAAAAAATGAGAACTTTTCTGGTTAGAATGATTTGTTATCATCATTGGATATCTAAAAGTTTAGTCCCTTTAATATATGTTTTTCTTGTTGTTTTATTGTCTCCTTGAAATTGTATTGACTATTTTTTTATTTTGTATGTATATGATCTCACTTAGAAAAAGCTTTCGTCCTTCTAATGTTTTTATTTTTTTTTCGTTGTCATTGAACTCTACTAAATATTTTTGTGTGAGTTGTGACTATTTTCAGCAGGCTTAATTTGAAGCATATGAAACAAAACATGCACTAAATAAAACTAATATTTTAAGCTACAAAATATATGTCTATTAACATAGATCTGTTGTCATTTATGTCTCAAGTCATTGGTAAGCATTTGAGTTATCTAGGTTATACTCATTTTTATTTTTTTATTTTTTTTATTTTTAAGACTATTTCTTTAACATGGGTCTAGAATCAACATTTTGATCTACTTGTGCTTTCATAATGCAACAAGTATACATAAATATATTTGAAAAAAATATTAAAATTGCATTGATGAAACATCTAGAAGGGCATTCAGATCAGTGATTTGATGAAGAATGAATTTCTAAAATGGTTAACAATATTATTTTGTTGATGTTTCAAATTTATTTTCTCCTATAAATTTTATTACAAGTCTACATTTTTTCATTTATAAAAAAATAGAAAAAATATGTTTAATCTCTACATAAAAACATCACTAAGTTTTAACAAGAGAATTATATCATCAAACATGTATTATGATAAATTATGTAACTAATAAATGATTAGATATCATGATTTAATAATTTATTATATATTTAAAATTCTTGAGATATGTGATAGTGTCAAATAATTTAATTTCTGCTGAAATATTCTTAAACCTACTAAAATTTACTTTTGTTTTTCTTTTGACATTAGAATATTGGAAATGTTGTTTAAAAGCATAGAAAGATTATTTATTCCCGTGCGAAGCGCAAGTAAATTACGTAGTTATAAATAAAGAATAGTATGAGCAAGTGTTTATTGTGCCTTATCATAAAAATCACGATCTTTTAAAAATATACTTCCTTTCCCATTCACACTTTTTGAAACTAAACAATTCCCAAATGTATGATACCAGTAAAGATTAATTGCATGTTGATAAGTACGTTTCCCTTTGAACTTTTCGTAGTGAGCTCATACCGGATGCACTTGATCTATCGGTAGATGTGGTATAGTTAAACTACCAAAATGTGTTGTATACCTAGAAAATACAAATCACACGACAAACCCTTAATCGTTTATGGTTCTCAAGGCTGAGTTTGTCTGAGTCTTGAAAGCCTCCTAATTTCATGAGTTCGTAGAGAACTGATCTTGGCTATCATCATCCATGAAGCATCTTACACTTAACATTCACATAGGAGATTTCTAAACGCTCAATCCTATAATGACGAGTCCACAGATTGGACGCATTTAGTGCTATATTTTAGTTGAAAGATGTCCTATAATGCTTATTTTATCTCAATATATGAGGAAAACTCGTAAGTTCAGGTATTTATAGATTTAAGGAATGCATGGACATTATGTTGCAAAATGGAGCAAAAAGGCTTAAAAGAACGAAGAAATGGAAGCCTTAGGGTCGCCGAGTCCACTTGGCAGATCGCCAATGAAGCATACCTCGCCTTCTATTCCAGTGTGCTGAGCCTTGAAGGAAAGGGTCGAATCGACGGAAGAGATGAAATGTCGACGTATAGCCGAGTACTTCTGTGAAGCAATATATTATCACCCAATGAACCAAAGAACGACGATGTTGAAGGTAGTACCAATAGGTGGTGGACTACACCAATGGGCAAATTCCCGAGTCAATCGGCGATTCCCACTGAAGTCGTCGAATGATCCGCTGCAACACAAATCTGAAAAGCTATAAATACTAGTAATGTTGTAGTTTTTAGGTAGTTCGATCGTTTTTCTCAGAATTCCGACTTAGAGATATACAATATCATATTTTCTTAGGAGTTTTTATAATTTACTCTCAAGTTTTGTAAGGGATTTGAAGATTTGAAGAAGAAAGGGTTTCTTCTCTTTTGATTTGGATGTGGATCTCCTTGATTCTTCTCTCTTTCCTCAAATTAAGACTTTATTTCTCTTAGCCATGTGATTTAAATATCAATGAAGGTATAATTTCTATTTCTTGATGTGTCGCTAGAAACCCCTATTCTTGGGATGTATCGGTTATAATTCTTGTTGGGTCTTTTTTGTTGGTAGATTGAATTTTGTTTGATGGTGATTTCGTCTAGTGGTTGTTTTTTAATCTAATTGATTTAAAGATGGAAATATAAGTTCACCCATGTGTTTTTGTCTTGCTCCAGAGAGTAGTTGCTAAACCAAGACGGCTAGATTGATGGCCTAAGGAGTGGGCGGACATGAGGCTCAATCCGAGAGGGTGAGCCCTAGTCCCATATCCTAATACTGAGCTCCATTGAGTGAGTGGGGTATGGGGTAGGCTATTCTTCATGCGGCAAATGGTTGTCCGAGAGGAACCCATTCGAAACGGGGTAAGTTGCGAGAGAGAACTTATTTACATATGAAGCATACTGGAAGAACAACTACTAAATTCTATGAGTACATTCTCATTGCTGAAACATGTTCTTCACTCTTGTCTATCATGGTTAAAGTTTATTTCACAAATGTAGGGTCCGATGATCCTACCTCCCATATGTCTGGCTAGTCAATATCATTGACTTTGAAAACTGGTAAGTGCTCATGTTCCAAGTAACAAGTATGCATTAGTACATGGAATGTACTAAGTATGGGAAAATATGCACAAATAAAGATATTGCATCATGAATGGCTTTAAAAATGTAGAAATGATCATTCTGTTAACATTTAAAGACTTAAAGAAGAAAAGACATGAGAATCATGAAATATGGTCAAATACATTAACATAAGGGACATAAGAAAACTTTGAAGAAACATAGTCATTTTTTTGGGATATTAGCTATAACCGACAATAAGACCATGACAGCTATATCACAGAATCTGGTATATACCTTATATTGAAAGAAGGGGAATCTACTTGCAAACGTAGAATCCGTACATATCATCATTTGCTAAAGTGGAACTACTATCTAGGTTATTTAAGACAACCCTATGAGGGCACGTAGTTTGGGACTAGAGGTTGATACTAGAGACCTATTTGAGCCTCCACTTCAAATCCCACACGATGCTAAGTCTAAATTCCAACAGAGGTCAACCATCAATATAAAAAAACAAAGTCAATAATCAATACCAATGTACATACTTTTAACATCAACATATAGAATAAATCCTTAAACATAATTCAACATGGATGAGAAAACCTTTTACCAATGTGAATTCATATATGCGTAATGCCTTTGATTAGCATGATCATGGTAGTAAGCGAGAAATCCATTAACAATAGCAGTGATACTTTCCTTTTAGAACATACCTTAATCATTTATAATCATTTCATAAAAATACGTGTATCTTCCTAATTCATAGTTCATAGATTCATTGGTTCATCATAGGTTCATTGTTGAAAAAACTTATTTAGGCATGAGTCAATGTAATTTCAACAAAATATCATGTATTAAAATTAAATAATGCATTGGATGAATTAATCAACAATAATCAATCATAATCGGATGAAACTCATGAAGATTGAATTGAAACCCTAACTCAAGCAATTGAATTTGAGATTTAGAAATCGGAACCTTTGGGGACCCCATGGAAGAATGGATTTCATGTCTGAGTAACCAGATAACTTTAAAGACAAAAGCCCAAGAAAGATAGTGTATTGGAGACTTGAATGTAACCTTAATTATTATTATTCTTCTTTAGGTAGAGGAAATTTGGGGAGGATGAATTTGGCTAGCTTTAGGGAAATTAGAAGAATGGGGATTAAATGGTAGTTTTAGGTCCTAAAAAGCATATATATGGTTTAGATTAGAAGACCAAATTACATGGTTTTGATTTCAATTAGGGAAAACAACTAAAAGCCCTTGAAAAATAAATGGTTAACCATCTCTACAGTTTGGACCTACGGTCGATAGGACTTTCTACGTATCGTATTGGTCAGCCGTAGAAAAGTCCAGAAACCTTAGTTTGAAAAACAATTTGACGTACCTTGTCTACTGCTCATAAGTCATCCTACAGAACATAGACACCAACTTTATTAACCAATTTTACACCTTCAACTATCACTAAGTCAGGGACGTTCCTATGAGACCTATCTATGGATCGTACACAAGATGACATGCCATCCTGGTGAACCATAAAAAGGGATACTGGGACTTTAATTGAAGATTTATTTCCCCTATGTTCCCATCTATTGCCCATAAATTCTTTTACAGTCCGTAGATGGGAACCATAGAGACAGCCTGCTATCCAAAAATATATTTTCTTATTTTCCCAAATTCCGGAGTGTTACAAAGCGTGATTTACAATAAGTTTTGAGATGGATCTAGAAGAATCATAAATTTTTGAAATAATATTTTTTTTTCTTATTTACTACTATATTTTTAAGGAAGGATATCATTTTTTTTTGTTTTTACATGACCTCTCTTATTTTTATTAGTCTAACTGAAGTTATAGAAACATAAAATACCCGAAGACATTATCATGAAAAGAGCGGAAACTTTAACTAAAAGTATATTTCTACCTCCTTATCCTATCCTTATGTTACCACAACCGGTGGCAGAGCAAAAATGTGGAGAATTTTCGCAAAACCTTAGGGTGAAAGGAGGACGAATTTATAGAGGCACGGGTGGGACTTAATCATGAACGTGCATCAAGTAATCAATCTTAAAAAACAAAATTTAATTATTTTTATACATTAGTTACCGACTTTCAGATATGATTTCATATTTAAGCCTGACAAAATGTCAATTCATATTCCTAAAACAAAAACAAAAAAACTGAGTTATTTTATTAAAAAAATAACTATAATTTATTATTATTATTTATTTGGGCCCGAACATAACATGGGAAAACAAAATTAATACACTTAACTTGATTCAATTCAATTACATAACTCAACACACACAAAAAAGTTTCACATGTAATTATTTCAGCATACACATATCATATAATATTATATAAAAAGTGGGGATCTCCAAAAGGCAAAGTTTAATTACCATTTTAATCCTTTACAAATTTAAAATTTTATAAAATTGCCAAAATATTTAATATTAATTGTATATACTATTTTATAGGGGAAAAGTTGGAGAAAATTGTATGATTTAAGAAAAGGTTTATTGAATTGTCATCGATAAACTAATATAATATTTTAATTTGATATTATTATTTTTCAAGTTAAACTATCATCATCCTCAACTTTATCCTATTTTCATCTCTTCCATATACTACAATGTCTTTCGATAGTAGGGTTATTTTACATATTGGGGCTTGAGTGTGTAAACATATTGAAGAGTTTCTCTCAAATAAAGTCTTCAGAAGGTTAAGATATTGTAATGGGCTTGAGAGAAGCCTATTATTGTGAATTAAGTGTATTGATTTGAAATAATGCAATGTTATTCAAATGAATCATGCATTTGAGAAAAAAAAAGACATGCTCTTAGCTCTTCTACAAACCTTGTTTCAGGTTATACCCTTTAAGAGGAAAGTATGTTTAAAAGAGCTTGAATAGACATGTTGCCTGATAATAGTGCAATTTACAATAGTATAAGTCAGTTATTGTAGAAGTGTCCATAGTTAAAATTATGCATTTGGAAGTGTAATAACTTAAATAGACGGGGATAGGTATTGAGTAGAGTATGTAAGTTGACTATGTACCTAGTAAGTCATTAATGAGGAGTTTTCCCCTTATGTTTGGGTTAATGAATAGAAATATTTTGTGGATTTCAAGATAGACCTTAGAGGAGTAGTTGTTGGCTAGGATGAATTATAGTATACATTAACAAGAAGAGAGTTTATATTGATGTTTCATTATGTTAGTGAAGATCAAATATAAGTGTTGAATAGAAGAGCTGAGCCTTCATGAGGTAATAGATCCAAGTTAGGATTATGATTTTGATGGGAGAGCCCTTGATTATCAGAAGGTTATAGAACCAAATAGGAAATGATGTATAACGTGTTTGTCAATATTATGTAAATTGTGAAAGAGAATATGTTAATAGGTTGTAATTAGATAGACTATAAGGCAAGATTGCACTATTTGGTCGTAAGGTTTTAAGAGTCTAGTGTTTTATTGATTGACTTTATCTACTAGTTGTGAGTAAGTGTAATATATGAGAAATGGTTGTTGTGCATGTTTATCACTAGAAAGTAAGCTTGAATATGAGGCAAGAGTCATGATACAAAAAAAAAAAAAATGGCAACACAAGGGCAATGATGTTAGTTTTGAGATTTGATTTAGTAGATTTGATATAGAGTGGGTGAGGAAACAAGGTGTTACTTTTCGATAACAATGATTTTTGCAACTGTGGTATTATGACCCTTATTTGAGAGAAATAAAGTGTGGCTAAGTCATTATATTATGTAGAACATTAAGAAGTGTACCCGATATGGTATGTAGTCACACTAAGTTTTAATTAAATTTATGATGTTCTTTGTGTACCTTGATACTATATAAGAGTTATCAATATGGAGTAGACTAATGTAAGCATTAAGAGTTATCAATATGGAGTAGACTAATATAAGCATTATTTATTACTCTTAATATTTTGGTCGGTGAGATCATAAATAGTCTATGATGAGCATCATAAATAAAGTTCAAGTTTCCTCCAATTAGGTAGATATGAACTTGGATGGTCATTATTAGTGTGCTATGAAGGATAAGTCAAACGATTAGATTAAGTGGATTTATAAGTCAATATGGGTAACAATTATAGAATAACTTGTATATGCATAGAAAGACGTTAAGAGAACCTGCTTAGAAAAAAATCCTAAAAGTAATTTTAGAACTTGCACATGAGAGTTTTGTAGACATGACATTAGCATTTTCTCGAGTATTGGAATAAATCAAATATAGACTTGTTTAGAAAAAAAGGAATATATCCATATCTTTAAACGAGTAGCTTCATACCTAAGCGAGAGATCATAAGATGAGAAACCAAGTCGGGTGTTAAAAATCAGACAGTGATGTGTTCAGAAGAGTTATAGTGTTCTATCATTCAATTCATACTCTAGAATATTCGTCAATGTTCAATCATTACAACATCTTGTTGATGTTTCTAACACTTAAATTTTGTCCACAATATATGCCCATACAATTCAGACAAATTCACATCTGTACTTAGTTCCTAGAATAAGGGGAAAGCTTGTAGTTTATTGATATGAATCTTACTCCATAAAGTTATCGATATCAACCTCATGACACGAACCTATTGAAATAAGCACTCATGTATCATTGCTTCCTCAGCCTCACGAATTCGTGACTTACTCTTAATAAATAGCAAAAAAATATTATGCCATGCATATTCTTTTATCATATTTATCAAATGAATTGTGCTTATGATCTTTCGCAATAAGCTCTTTCAGTGATCCTTTTTAGTTTTGAGAGTGATATTGTTGTTAGTAGATTTGTGATGATATATAGGAGAAGTTTTATATCTCTTATTTAGTTGGTTGTGGTAATCTTATTCCATCTAAAGTTATACATGTAGAGGAAGAGAGAGATGAGTTTTTCTAATGATGAATAGTTAGATGAGAGTAATTAGCTAGTTTTCTTTAGTAATGCATGGAATTTCAATTGATAGAGACAATAGAAAGGTGAAAATGTTTGAGAGGAGTTGGTTACCTAGAATTCCATGAAGTGGGTATAGCAATAAGCTTGAATGTGGTGTTGAAAGTAAGTAGGTGATTGCATTATGCGACTAATGAATTCTTGATTTGAACTTGAGGTCTGTTAATGAGGTAGTATGAAGAAATAGGATTGTTGCAATGAAAGTGTTGACATGTATAGATCATGAGTGCGTGATTTAGATTAGTATGTTCATCTTATGTGTAGCACCTTTTTATTTAGATTTATCATTGAAAACAATATGGTCAAGAGGGAGCATGCAATTAGATTTAGATCTTTCAAGAGTCGTTATATACCCTTGTAGAAGTTATATGTTGCATCTAATGAGTTACAATATTCATAAACTAGGGTGTAGTTCAAAGGCGTTGCAAGATGTGGAATCTAGAAGTTGTATCTCTAATGGAATAGTAGTCCTACACTATTATTACTTTGTGTCGAGATACCATACTTTCATGTCATATAGTTTCATTTGGAGCGTGACCATGTTCACACGCATATAATTCGTGACTTGTGTGCCAAAGACGTCGGTTCAAAACTCTCAGTATGAATCAGTTCTTCCTATGTTAGTAAGGAAGTTCAGAAGTAAAAAATATATAAAGTGTAACTCTTTTTCCTTTCCATACTCAGTTTAACCATCATTCGAGGATAAATAATCCCAAGGTTGAGATATTGTAACATGATGAATCCCAAGATTGGACTCATTTAAGGCTATTTTGATAGAAATAGAGTCCTTACTTACTTGTTTTATCTCAATTACTAATGAATAACATGAGTTTCAGGTATTTTGAGTTTGAGGCAACACATGGACACTACATGGCAAAAAGGAGCAAAGGGGATGAAAAGAGAGAAGAAATGGAGGCCTGAATATCGCCGAGTCAAATTGGAGACTCACCGATCAGTCTGAAGATCACATTTTGTTCCATTGTGCTGAGCCCCAAAAGAAAGGATCAAATTGGCGGTAGAAAAGAGTAGTCGGCGCATCGCCGAGAAGTTCTGCAAAGTAGTGCCTTATCCCCTTGTGATGCAAAACACGGAGATGCTTGACTACGTACAAGATGACAATGAAGAGATTAAAGGGTAAATTGCTGATTTGTTCGGCGATTCCGACTAATGCCACTGAGAGTCCTTATGCAGCACCATTCTCTGAAAATTATAAATACTTGCTTAGTGTTTTAGCTTACATATCGAACAATCATCATATATTTATATAAAAGAGAACCCTAGGCCCGCCTACATGGCAACACCACAGGAGAGAATTTCCTTTTATATTTATTTATTTAAAAAAACTAGCCTTCCTCTTGCATGAAAAGATGTGACATTTCTGAAAAGTTGCGACTTTAATGAAGAAATGTGACTTTTATCAAAAGTTGTGACTTTAATGAACAATTGCGACTTCTTTAAAAAGTTGTGACATTTATGAAAAGTTGGCTCCACCACAAGCAAGAATTTACTTTTAAGTTTATTTATTTCTAAAACTAGTCTTCCTCTTGCATGAAAAGATGTGACTTTTCTGAAAAGTTGCGACTTTAATGAAGAGTTTCGACTTTTATCAAAAGTTGTGACTTTTATTAAAAGTTGTGACTTTAATGAAGAGTATTGACTTCTTTCAAAAGTTGTATCTTTTATGAAAAGTTGCAACTTTAATGAAGAATTGTGACTTTATGAAAAGTTACGACTTTTATGAAAAGTTGTGAACTTTTCGAAGAGTTGCAACTTTTCCAAATAGTTGTAACCTTTCAGATTAGGCACAATAAACATTTGTTCACACTACTCTTTGTTGTCTATAATAAGAGAGATTTCCTCCATTTTAAATAAAACAATAAAAATTTTGATCTTCTTCTTTTACTTCCACAAAATTAAATGTTTGCGTGCTTTGCTCCTGTTGAGTGACTTACTAACACCACTGTTTTTGTATGAATAAGTTTGTGACTAAAATCTTCCATCCTAAGAGGATGTAATTCCTTAAACCTCTGGTATTTGAGGGGAATAGTTTTGTTAAGGGTACAATGTGCATTCAGTGGACTCGATTTTTTCCTTTCTATTTAATTCTTTATTTAACATATCATGGTATATTTTCTTACACTCATTAATTTATGCATATGATATTAACTATTGTTTTTGAGTACATGTTTTAAATTCTATTGTTTATTTTTCTGCAAAGTTATTGTCTCCGGTTATATTGAATATATACACACAATATGCTTATTCATTGTGCAGAAAATAATTATTGTACTCAGTTCCAAAAATTCATGTTTTGATATTCTATATTAAAATTTCATGTTTTGATATTCTATATTAAAATCTATAACTTAAAAGTACTATATATAAGCTTACGTATTATCTATTTTTACATAG
>JABWTJ010000881.1:194335-233110 GCA_016801875.1 Solanum sitiens | reverse complement strand
TAATAGCCACATACTTAAAATGAATCGAGTAAGCAATTCACAAGACTAAGGAAATGATTTGGATACTCTACTTACGAGTTAGATTTCTCATTCTTCTTTTTGTTGGATATGAGTAGATTAATAAGCCAATATTTATTGGCTATGCCCCTTATTGAATTTTTACATAGTATATGGTTCTTGAAACATAATCCATGCTCCATTATTGGCTACCCCAACTTGTTATGTCTATCAAACACTAGTGATTAATGTTCATTAAGCTCTTACCTTACTTAGTTCACTATAAACTTATGATTCTACTTCTTTGCTCGATTGCTCACTTTGCACATGCTACTTTATTCTTTATTTTTCTCTTAAAGAATTCTCTTAGCATTAACGGAAGTATATCATGCGAGATACATGAAATCCAGTGTCTCCCCCACAATGAAAAGGGGTGATCAACCAATTAAGGTAAACCAAGTTCTGTGTCTTCCCCACACCAAAAAGGAGGGTTCATCAACTAAAGTGAACCGTTCGATGTCTTCCCCACACTGTAAGGGGGTTAACGGATATAGTGAACTGGATACTTGTCCTGAGCTATAACCGACATAGATCATGGTCCCTAAACATGAAATCCGGTGTCTTCCCCACATCGAAAAGAGGTGGAATCACCGGCCAAGGTGAAAATTAACTTGCTAGCGTTGTTTAGTGGGTGGCGTCCACTAGCTAGGTGCCCCTATGTTGGCAACATAGTTCTAAGACTAGGATACGTATGGAGACCCTAGTCCACCGGGGTGGTGATCTCATCTCATGAGACTTACATGTGGTGTCACAAGCTCATTGCTAGTCTATCGGTGCTAAGCTGAGATTTTTATCTTCTTATCTTTTAGAGTTTACTCACACATTATGGAAGCTTGCTTCTAGTTATGAGATTTACTTACTCTATGGATGACTGGTCATCCCTTTCTTTATTTTATGATTATGCTCTTAAGTCTTTACTTTATCATCATGGTGCGAGTGAGTCTGGTCTCACGGACTCTAGCACCCTCTTATGTGAGTATTCTTGACATAACGATTAAGTGTTCTTGAGACTCGTCTCACTTCTTTCTAACACTTTATATTAGGTCAATTTCATAACTTAATCTTTAATTATTTCTTTACTCACCTTAACGTGTTCACGTCATTTACTAACCTTATATCATTCTTTATGATGGTTATTGATTCTTTGTAATATGTTATTGCGTTCACAAGTTCGTGTGGATAGGGTATGTTGGGACTTGTCCTATTGATTGACATACCCTATGTTATGAGTTTATTGAATTGAGATTGGGATAACTTTGCATCTTTTGGATTTATTGGTACTAGCCAATTTGCTGGCACAAAATCAAACTATGATATTATCACAAGCCAATTCAATCATTCATGAATACAATATAGTAATCTAACATGCTAAACAAGTCAACTTTTAACCTTTAATTAACATATAAACAATTCAACGAATACTCATAACAATTCATATTCTCGAAAACAGAAGTAGGCATTATAACATTCAACGGTCATCTAAATAACACCCTAAGTATGCGGATCTAACATGTATATTTCACTTGACGTATATATCACTTAAACATACATATAAGATCATTTAACAACACATACAATGAACAATGCATTGAGAATCATACTACTATAATACAAGAATCGAAAATTGGGAAAACTAGGGAGATGAACATGCGATTTGATAGGAACAACCCTAGTTTTGATATTCTTGAAGTAAAAACATATGAAACTCCTCTTGGAGTAAAAATTCTAGGAGAGAAAACTCATACTTTATTGTAGAACTAAATCTAAGAAACTTTGCACAAAGAAAGCCTTGGAGATCTCTTGCTTTAAATCGTCTAGGGTTCTAACATTTTTCTCTTGTTTTAGTAGTAGCATTTTTTTAGAGTGAATAACGTGGAATTACTCTTTAAGAACTGAATGTTAACTAATTATACTTGGACTATATAACCTAATTAAGTTAGACCAATTAGATAATTACAAAAATGCCCCTCCTAGAATGACTACGATTAGAAGAATCTTGTCTTAACCGAAATTTGGATTTTTTTCCTAGTGGTTTCGGTTTTAGTCATTTAAATTAATCAATTAAGTTGTTAAATTAATTAATTAGGTAACATAGGGTAATTACTAAAGTACCCCTAAGTTGTTAGGACCATGACCAACTCTTTGGACAATCCTAGGTTAGGTACTAGGTGGTCGGGTCCCTTGGCTGGTCGTTCTTGGTTGGTCCTAGGTTAGTTAGTTAGTTAGGTTAGTTAGTTAGGTTCTAGGACAGGTTAGGGGTCCTGGCCCCATGCGGTTGGACTCGTATGTGCGCTGTCCCCCAACCGCTCTAACAAAATTGGTTAGAGTGGTCCCTTGGCCGTATGCACATTTGCTTGCACATGTGTTGCGTGTACTTTCCCAACTAACTATTTGGAAGGTTCATTTGGAATATTTACTTATTGTCCCAAGGATCCTCACTATGTCCTTGGGCACTGCTTACTCTACATGATCATTTTTAATGGTTATGTACTAGGCTACTAGGTTTGACACTTGGATGCCTAGTACCTAATGTGCAAATGCTAGGAAATATATATGTTTTTAGGTTAGGGTCTTCATTGCAGGTACAATCTTTAAACAAGCTTGGAATATATTTTGCTTAATTGGGTATTACATAGAAATTGGCTAATACCCCTTAGGTAATTTTCTATACTATGCCCAATATTTCTCAATATTGGGCATTGAGATGCCTTTATACCCCAATACACATTCTAACGGACTTACTGGGCTCTGCACTAGACATGTAATTTTCCAGAATGTTACACCCACGGTCTAGGTTTGGGGCATGACAATAAATTTAGCTATAGCCTATATCGTTTATTATATGATAATACGAACACACAATTGAGTTATAGGATTACTAACCCAACATCTAATTTTTCAGATAAAGAATAAATATCATACTTTGTTTTTGAAAAAGCTAACAAAATTATAATAATCAAATACTTGTAGTGTATATTCTAAATTTGTCTAACTTATTAGATTTTGTATTTGTTCTACTTATTAGAATGACATAAGACTATTGTAACCACAAGTTCGGTAATTTTGAGAATTATTCTTCTCTCTTTCATAAAAGATCCTTTTTCAATTAATTTTAAATGGAAATTGTGAACCATTTGTTTAACTACGATTATTTTATTGATGGGTAATTTTTTATGTAATCAATTTAGTTGATAATTATGGTCTAAATTTGAAATTTATTTAGAACCCAATACCAGTTGAACCATACATAAAATTGAATTAGAAAAAGAGGGTTTTGCTGTTTTGGATCATACCTCCGAAACAGCGTGGTTGCTGTCCAATTGATAATGAAGTGCTACGTCCTTTTTTAGGAAAGAGAACTCCAGCCTTTGTGATATATATATATATATATATAAAATATCATGATTCCACACACATATTAATATAATAATAATTTGTATTGATATAGGGACTAGGACATGGCCATTTATGTTATTGTATTTTGAAAGGGCTTTGGTCGTAAAGAGTGACAAAATTATTTTGTAAATTAAGTAATGATGACAGGACGATTATGGAATATGAGTTAATCCTTCGAAACTATAAAATTTTGATGATCACTTTATATGATAAATGTCAATTTTAGATATTTACTCATTGCGAATGTTACTAGTGGCTTCATCAGTTGTTCGTTGGAATTTTTTTATGGTTATTATGTTATGATTCAAGTTTTGACATATTGATATAGGAAATTAAATAATAGTTATATTATATGATAATATTACAATAGATTTATGGTATTTGGAGAAATTGGGATTTAACTGTATACTTGAATTTGAAAAATATGGGAATTTACATGTTAATTGTCGATATGATTAGGAACATTATTATAGATTTGAGTGTACTTTTGTCTAGGCTAGAAATATAGTAATATAGGTTTTTTGAGTTTAAAAATATTATTATGATTATTTATTTCAATATATTGCATTGATTTGGAAGCCCAAAGAAGATGACTCAAGTCTTGAAGTAACTGTGCGATTATTTGAGGCAGGTGAATTTATTGACCCTTGTTAAATTTATATAATCCTGTATTTCCTCTTTGTGTGTGTTGGGGATTAATGTGACTTTGTCACACTTTGACTTTTCCATAATAAATAACTCTAACGATGAAAAGGGGCTAATAAAAGGGAATGTGATTATTTATTCGTGTGTAGTGTGTTCAGAAAAATTGAATGACATATTCATTAATTTTTCATGTCGTATAACGATGTCTTGTTCTGAATTGTTCATTCTTATGTAAAAGTTCATCTCCTCATTATTTTCTAAACATGTCATTTTCAATGGGTTTGAGATATGGTTGTGACAAGTTTTATGGGATTTGAGGAAGAATAAGAAATTCAAGAGTATGTAACATTGTGAATTACATGTCACAAACCGCTACAAATATTAAGATTCAAGGGATGTTTTACTCCAATAGATTATATTATCGTAGGACGTGTCACACGCAACGATCGATTTTGATTATTCAGGACCACGACACACGCCGCGAGAAATTTTAATTACCAAGGATAGTATCGTTCGCAGCAATGGATGCAATGAAATAAATGTGCTCCATGAGTCCCGTACTGAAAAACAAAAAGTGTGCATCACTAGGTCAGACATGTATCACCATAGTTGACATTACATTTCATTGCATTGCATATGTTTATTATTTGTGAATTTTAAAGTGCCTTTTAGTGGAAATTGTGATTGATGAAGTTGATCTTGTGTGTTATTGATCTGTAACTGTTGTAATTCAGTTGTGTGCTATGAAATTGTGAACAATTAGGTTGGATTTATTTTATGTAGGTTGTAATTGTGGAGGTTCGATTGGGGTGGTAGAAGTATCTGTATTCTATATTCTTAAATGTTGTTTAGGAGTTTCCTTGCTCAAAACTGATTTTTTCACGACCGGGGTATAGACACTAGCCAAAAACGGCGTCGTTGACCTCTCAGAGGTCGTAGACAAGCCTACTCACGTCGTCATTACATTCGCTAGGTTAATTTTAGCGGAAAATCTGAAACTTTTTGTTTTGTTTGAAGTGTACATAGACTTCATAGTTATAACATGCATATGCGTATAAAGAAGTTCATTGCTCATGTGTATCCACCATCTAATAAAGAATCATTCAATCTTGAAATAAATAGTCTTATAGCATAAGTAACAATTGCCAAAATGGTACCATTACATAAGTCTGAACAAAATACGAAAGAAATACTAGTGGAACATATTCCACTAGCCTAAACCTATAACTAAGCTAGAAACATAACGGCAGGCATCCTCGAATGCATGAGGACCTACCAAGTCCGGATCAAAATGTCACAACCCAAAAGCATACCCTAGAAGATAGGGTACAATCTTGGATTGTAAGCGGCGGCGTCGACCTCTCGGAGGTCTAAGACAAGCCTCTCATATCATTCATTGCATTGGCATAGTAAATTTAGCGGAAAATTTAAAACTTTTCATAGCACATCATATGCTAGAAACATCACATCGTATATATATAAAAAGATAAGTCATAATACATATTTAAACTCTAAGTCTCTTTGCCATCTTAGACTCAATAACTTTAGAATATATTAGGGACACGGCCCATACGATACCTTACATAACTATACAATATTTAAAGACTTCATATTAAAGACATAAGTAGGACATCCTTGAACTTAAGGATTCCTTTCCTTGAGCTTGAGAAAAAACACCTATCAAGCTCCTCAATCAAAGATCTCCTTTAAGCCTTCCATAACCTACACTTTGTGTAAAAAGTAAAGAAGAATGGGATTAGCACAAGAATGTACTAAGTATGGCAACCATGCAAAAACATGCATTTAAAAGGGACATTTCCTTGAAATCATACTTCATGCCATTTTGAGTAAATCATCATAAAACCTTTGTTAACATCATTTATATCATCCACATACGTCATAGAAACACAATCAAAGGCCAATCATCATATGAAAGCACATATAGAATATAAGTGCACATAAAGGTCACTTTATAGTGAACTCACCCTTCTTAGCATTTAACTCTTTCTTTCAATTCATTAATCTCCTAAGTAATCCTTTAGGGATACTTGGTGCAATGCATCACCTTAGGAACATAAGAGAATACCATATATAGTATCTACACAAGACAACACATGCCATCATAGAAGTATAGTACAACATAAACATAGTCAAACCAAGACTACAACATCATACATAAAGGACACATACATAATCATATGCATTAGAGAACCTTCCTAAGACTTCCTAAGGAGTCACTTGTGCAATGTCTAGATGGGTTCATTACTTCCATCTATCCTAAGTAACTTACCTTAAGTCCTCCTAGTTAGGATCCTATTCAATTACTTCCATTGTCCATTTTACCTTTAGGGAAACCATAGCCTTAACCGACACTAAGACCATGGGTGCTAATCATGGAATTTGGTGTTGTAGAGCCTTACACCAAAGGAAGGTGTTACTACCTAGCCAAGGTAGAACATTAACATATATGCTAGCATATCAAGTGAATTCACTTTGCTAGATCCTATGTGGCAAGCATAGTTTATGGAACTAAGAGATAGGTATTCCCTCTATATACCATTTGGTAATGGGGCCTCACCTCATGAGATAACATGAGTGAATATTCCTCAAGGAAAGTCAACACTTCATGTAAGTACATAGGTGAGTATTCCTCTAAGGGAAGTCAACACCATATGTAGGTCCATAGGTGATTATTCCTCTAAGGGAAGTCAACACTCTATAAGGGACAAATGGTGAATATTCCTCTAAGGAAAGTCAACACCTCTCAATGTCAAGTTCACTCGGTGCTAAGCTAAGTTCCCTTTATTGAAAAGCCTTTATTACCTTTGTTTATAAAACATAGTCTTAGGATATTCATCATTCATATGCTTATAGCATATTCAAGCACCTATCTAGTTTTGGAGTATTCTTGGGCCCTCCTAGTTAGACCTCTTCTCCCTAACTAGATCATCCATGTGTGTGAGTGTATATATAGATGTGAGCAAACCTTTCACATAACACATCAAGTCACACATGTTCATATATCAATGCATAAGTCTATAGGCATAACTATATGAGCAATCCTTTCATATAAACCTACTAAGACACTATACACATTCATACTTCATCATATCATATTCATAACATGTTCATATAATCATCCTTCATATGCATAAGAACCAAACCTAGGAACTATCCTATCAAGATATACATGTGCAATGCATAGACAAGGTCCCATACCCTTGTCCATACTAGTACACCTATCAAGTCATCCTAGTAAGGGAATACAAATCATACATTCATAAGCATCACCTTAATATGCATAGTAGTAAACACTAGTGAATATGAGAACTACCTTTCATTTAGACCCAGTGACTCATACTACTTGAAATATGCATGTAAGTGAGAGTGCGTGTACATTGACCAACATGATCACATAATGGCTATCAATAACTCCTCAAGTCAGCCAACCTATTAGACCACATTACACTTCCAAGCACATGGCACACAACACATTATAGCATAGGAGACAAGATAATATTTACCATGAAATCAAGACTCCTAACTTTAGCTATTTACACTTCCATATAAGGGATTCATGAGTAGAGGTTATTAACCACTTTATCACATCAATGGCAGCACCTATACAATACCCTAACATGATTATACTCATGCCCATACAATAGCCACATAACCTAATTCACAACTAGAATAGGAAAGTAGGCATAAGCTTCTCATAGTATCATTTTAAGCACATGTTCATAAGTTTATCAATTTACCTTTATGGCCATGGTCAACACATATATAATGACAATAAAGTAAACACCGCCACCATAAGTGGACCATACCACACAATGCCATACAAGGCTTCATCAACATTACTATAAGGAATAGAGAAGTAGAAGAGTAGAGGAATTAAGCATTCTTACCAATTTCTCACCCTTTGATCATCATTGATCAATACACCTTATTCATCAATAAAACACATAAATGGCAGTAGCTATATGTACTTTAAACATATAAGAAACCATGTACAAGTCGCTTCAAGATTATGCCATAACATAATGAAACATATCAACATACTAGGAAAGTAGAATAACATAGGTCATTAGCTAACTTCCCTTACATTGATTTTTGATCATAGTTCATACATATGTAAGTCTAAGGCAGTAGCTAATTAGGTAAGAAATCAAGCCTAAGTCATGCATCATCTAATCACAATTCAAGATCCATCACATACTTAGCCTCTTGACTTCATAACCTAAAAGAATCTATACCAGTTCATGCAAGCCCTTCTTAATTTGAACATTAAGGATTTATACTTACAAAATTCATCCATTACATCACCCTAAAAGAGTAGCTACAGAAGTTCATACATAATCAAGAGCCTACACAACCGATCTCACAATCGTCTTCAAGACAACATATAGAAACATAGGTTATTCATGCTCAAAACTTCATATATTTATCATAATGGACTTATCATCATCAATTCAACATCATTTAGTGTCAATAACAATAACCACAAGCAATTTAACATAAAAGAATCACCAATTCACCAAGAACAAGCCATAATCACAAAACCCTTTCAAGAGCTAAACCATTTTTGGAAGGAACATGGGTTCATCATGCAATTGAAGTGAAATCACATTCAAATCATCATATTAATACTAATTCATCATGATTTAATCTTTAGAAACGTTTTGAGAAAGAACCCATGGCTAGATTGGAAGATTGGAAACTTGTTCATAAGATTTCTTTGAAAAACATTGAGAAGAACTCTCCAAGTGAAAGGTTACTTAGAGATGAAGTATCACCATACCTTAATCTTCATGAAAACCTCTAAAACTTCATGATTCATCCATGAAAAACCCAGCTTGAATCTGTTCTTGAGCTTCCCCAACAATGGTGGTTTTAGAGAGAACATGTTTTTGGAGAAAAAGGCTTAAAATATGTGAGAGGGTTTGGGAATGGGTAAATCACGTTTTGGATGGCTTATATACACCTAAAATCACTTAATTAAACCTATTATAGTCAGGTTAGGACGTGGGGTGAATTTACCATTCACCCCTTTAAGAGGCAGCACGCAGGCAGTTAACTAGCAGGCCACCCGCGACGAGGCCCATAACGGGGCGTCATGGCCATGACGGGCCGTGGCAGCCTCCGTCGCAGGGGACTTAGCCAATTTCTTGGCTTACAACCTGACCAAGGCAAGTCTCCTTCGACGGGACCTGCTTGACGGTCCGTTGGGGGCCCAACGGTCCGTCATTAGGTCCGTCAAGAGACACTGCCCAGGCAGTGGTTAGGCAGCCTTGAGGTCCTTCTTTTGGGGCCTCTTGTGGGGACCTTTAGAAGTTGTACCCGGACGTTTCCAACGCGATTTCAAACCTTAACATGTTATAGACCTACCACATAAGTTTCATCCAAAACAAACACCTACAAGACGTCCAAACAGCCTTGACCCCAACATGTCATACGATGAACGTCTTAGGGGCTATCTTTCGAACGCCTTGGACGTTCTTGGGCGTTTGACCTCCAAACTTCACGAAACTTCATATAATAACACTAAACATCATTTAAAACCATTTCAAGACTTATTTGACTCATTTCACACAATTTAGGCATGCATACACACATGAGGCACATTAGCGACTATTCGTCGAACGTCATGGACGTCCCTTGACGTTCGACTTCCAAATCACTTCAAACTTTGCACACTGACTCTATATGACATAATAAGGCATTTTAGGACCTTATAACGATAAGACGAACATGTTAGGCTCTAGACACCTTATCTCATTTTCGAGGTCTTACAATATCCCCACTTGGGAACATTCGTCCTCGAATGACACTTAGGACTCTTTAATCACATCAATGACTTCAATGCATATAAGAGCAGTTCGTCACCTTTAAAATATCATCAAATCATTTTAGCACTCCATGCACACAAGTAAGCAAAACTTCGATTCACTCACCCTTAATGCATTAATCAAAGAGGCTCTTATCATGTTCATAGGAGGAACATACTTCTCCTAATCATAACATGGTCATTACACCTTAATTCCTCAAGATATCATCTTGCAAGGCCACATATAGGCAGATTTCAACAATACTCAAAACAAGTAGGCATTCATACTTCAATGCACATAGATTTGAGTTAATTACATTTAACAAAAATCTTCATTAGTTAGACCTAGTACCATGAAGGTCATACTCAACCATACCATGCTTAGTAGTGTCCATGGAGGAATGTCTTGCTCCTCAACACCTTACATGTATCATGAGTTCACAGCAAAGCACAAGGTCAATTTCCTTAAAAATGAGAAATTTCAACTTTCAAGCA
The DNA here is from genome assembly GCA_016801875.1 of Solanum sitiens. Lineage (NCBI taxonomy): Eukaryota > Viridiplantae > Streptophyta > Magnoliopsida > Solanales > Solanaceae > Solanum > Solanum sitiens. The sequence continues at coordinate 222,690 of JABWTJ010000881.1, read as the reverse complement.
AAGTCATGCATATATTTTTCTTCCTAGTGAAGTCTAAATGGCAAGTCACACCAAGTGCATCACAACAAAATAGGAAGTCATTCCACAAATCTCTTTTCTTAACATATTACTCACCCTTAAAGTAAGCCTCATTTTGGAAAAATAGCACAAACCATAGGCACACACGTATACACTTAGCAAAACATGCTTTCACCTTTCAAGAATGAGCCTACAATTTTATATTACAAACCATCAAGTCACTAAATTTTTAAGAGAGTCAACATATTTCATGGTAAAAGAGACTCAACTTCTATTGCAAGGCTAAACAATTTAACCTACAAGTGACTATCACCAAGTTCCTTGTCTTACCTCATGAAGTCAACTTCACAATTAGCACATTAAAATGCAAGTCAACAAGAGAAAACATGGATTTTATCAAAAATTTCTTTTCATGCCCTTTGGAAAATTCGCCATGCCTCTAAGATGATGTCAATCAATTCATACCAATCATATAAATATCATGCAATTCACACTTTATGCAAGACTATTTTCATGAACAAGCATACTAAGAATTCATATTTTCCAATTCAAGTAAGAATAGAAGGACAATATAGACAATTTCTACAAATCTCACCACTCAAACACCATCCCCCACTTAGGGTAAACCCAATTAAGAGCAACTTAACCCAACATGTAGAGGACCTCAAATACAAAACCTTCATATTCATCACTTAGAGTGATTACTACTTTAGAGAGAATTTTCATTAATTCAATTTAACAACACTAAGGCATTCTAAACCTTATCATTTTAGGCAAATCATCCTCAACCATCAACTTTGGTCATACTATTCGATTCACATAAGGTCTTCCTACAATGCAATAGACACTAAGGTCATACATCATTAGCGGAAAACAACAAGGAAGTTCATACACAACAAGAAGTTTAGAAATAACTCTACAATCCATCATGTCATAAGATTCTCATCCTTCAATCTAAAAAGCAAAGATTCTTTTCCACATTCCTTATCATGTTCATATTCATAAATTCTACACGTTTTTCAATAACGTCCAATCAAATGACAATTTAGTAGGTTCTCCAAATATATTACAATACGTTGCCTAGTCTTTACAGTGAGCATGCTTCCAAATATCCAAAAAATGCAACATTTAGACATCTAATGGAACAAGCATGGAATTATAAGATACAAAGCTCTACTAACTCATTCTTCATAAGCATGCATACTATATTTACAACTCAAGTCTCCATAAAAGACTCCAATTTATGCTAGCAACTCATCAAGTATCATTTATATGCAAAGGAAAACAATACACACTTTTAATCACATATACCCATAGGATAACATACCTCCATAGGTAGTTATTAAACAATCCAAGTACAAATCCAAATATTTGAATACTATCATACAAAATCATATAGGAATACACGATTTAAGAGAAATCACTTTAACCACTATAACTTCTAGCATGCTTCAACTATATCATGACATACATCGTCGACATAACATGCTATTTCACATAGATTTCATATATTGCCATAAATGGCATCACATCATCAAATAAGAGATATTTCATGCATAGCAAGGTAAGATAACCAATCATAATCCCCAGAGAGTTAACATGTGCAATGATCAAGTAAAGCTCCATAACTTCACTAAACCAAGTAACCCAACAAGAACTACAATTAGCATCATACTCCACTCATCTATAACCTTCATGCATGGATAACTCCATATCTTTAGCACATTAGGCTATTTACATGTTTATAAGCATAGAGATCATCTCATAAGGACATTCATATCTATCATCATACACATACATAATATTAACCTCCTAAGGTCTCCATCAAGGAAAACTAGTGCAAGACATAGGTAGAGTCCCATACCCCTACCTAAGTCTAGTTAACCCTTCAAGTCGCCTTAGTTAGTATATACATCATCAAATAAGGACAAGTGTCACCTTCACACATACTCATTCAAACCATAAAACAAAGATAAGCATTTTAAACTCACCTTTTCTCCCTCAAGCATAGAGAATTCTCATCCAAGCAATCATATCTAAAAGACCACCGGACAAGAAAACATAAGAGAGAGATCTTATAGAATTAAGTTCTATGGCACGATATGAGATTGATGAAGAAGGGAAACTCTATCGTCCTATAGCCTCTCGTACCATTGAATGTGTCGCGACTCACCACCAATGATACGAGACTCTACTAGACGTGGCAATATGAGACTTCTTAGAACCTAAAACCGCTATATAAACCTCATGCTCTAATACCAAGTTTGTCACAACCCAAAAGCATACCCTAGAAGATAGGGTACAATCTTGGATTGTAACCGGCGTCGTCGACCTCTCGGAGGTCTAAGACAAGCCTCTCATATCATTCATTGCATTGGCATAGTAAATTTAGCAGAAAATTTAAAACTTTTCATAGCACATCATATGCAAGAAACATCACATCGTATATATATAAAAACATAAGTCATAATACATATTTAAACTCTAAGTCTCTTTGCCATCTTAGACTCAATAACTTTAGAATACATTAGGGACACGGCCCATACGATACCTTACATAACTATACAATATTTAAAGACTTCATATTAAAGACATAAGTAGGACATCCTTGAACTTAAGGATTCCTTTCCTTGAGCTTGAGAAAAAACACCTATCAAGCTCCTCAATCAAAGATCTCCTTTAAGCCTTCCATAACCTACACTTTGTGTAAAAAGTAAAGAAGAATGGGATTAGCACAAGAATGTACTAAGTATGGCAACCATGCAAAAACATGCATTTAAAAGGGACATTTCCTTGAAATCATACTTCATGCCATTTTGAGTAAATCATCATAAAACCTTTGTTAACATCATTTATATCATCCACATACGTCATAGAAACACAATCAAAGGCCAATCATCATATGAAAGCACATATAGAATATAAGTGCACATAAAGGTCACTTTATAGTGAACTCACCCTTCTTAGCATTTAACTCTTTCTTTCAATTCATTAATCTCCTAAGTAATCCTTTAGGGATACTTGGTGCAATGCATCACCTTAGGAACATAAGAGAATACCATATATAGTATCTACACAAGACAACACATGCCATCATAGAAGTATAGTACAACATAAACATAGTCAAACCAAGACTACAACATCATACATAAAGGACACATACATAATCATATGCATTAGAGAACCTTCCTAAGACTTCCTAAGGAGTCACTTGTGCAATGTCTAGATGGGTTCATTACTTCCATCTATCCTAAGTAACTTACCTTAAGTCCTCCTAGTTAGGATCCTATTCAATTACTTCCATTGTCCATTTTACCTTTAGGGAAACCATAGCCTTAACCGACACTAAGACCATGGGTGCTAATCATGGAATTTGGTGTTGTAGAGCCTTACACCAAAGGAAGGTGTTACTACCTAGCCAAGGTAGAACATTAACACATATGCTAGCATATCAAGTGAATTCACTTTGCTAGATCCTATGTGGCAAGCATAGTTTATGGAACTAAGAGATAGGTATTCCCTCTATATACCATTTGGTAATGGGGCCTCACCTCATGAGAAAACATGAGTGAATATTCCTCAAGGAAAGTCAACACTTCATGTAAGTACATAGGTGAGTATTCCTCTAAGGGAAGTCAACACCATATGTAGGTCCATAGGTGATTATTCCTCTAAGGGAAGTCAACACTCTATAAGGGACAAATGGTGAAATATTCCTCTAAGGGAAGTCAACACCTCTCAATGTCAAGTTCACTCGGTGCTAAGCTAAGTTCCCTTTATTGAAAAGCCTTTATTACCTTTGTTTATAAAACATAGTCTTAGGATATTCATCATTCATATGCTTATAGCATATTCAAGCACCTATCTAGTTTTGGAGTATTCTTGGGCCCTCCTAGTTGGACCTCTTCTCCCTAACTAGATCATCCATGTGTGTGAGTGTATATATAGATGTGAGCAAACCTTTCACATAACACATCAAGTCACACATGTTCATATATCAATGCATAAGTCTATAGGCATAACTATATGAGCAATCCTTTCATATAAACCTACTAAGACACTATACACATTCATACTTCATCATATCATATTCATAACATGTTCATATAATCATCCTTCATATGCATAAGAACCAAACCTAGGAACTATCCTATCAAGATATACATGTGCAATGCATAGACAAGGTCCCATACCCTTGTCCATACTAGTACACCTATCAAGTCATCCTAGTAAGGGAATACAAATCATACATTCATAAGCATCACCTTAATATGCATAGTAGTAAACACTAGTGAATATGAGAACTACCTTTCATTTAGACCCAGTGACTCATACTACTTGAAATATGCATGTAAGTGAGAGTGCGTGTACATTGACCAACATGATCACATAATGGCTATCAATAACTCCTCAAGTCAGCCAACCTATTAGACCACATTACACTTCCAAGCACATGGCACACAACACATTATAGCATAGGAGACAAGACAATATATACCATGAAATCAAGACTCCTAACTTTAGCTATTTACACTTCCATATAAGGGATTCATGAGTAGAGGTTATTAACCACTTTATCACATCAATGGCAGCACCTATACAATACCCTAACATGATTATACTCATGCCCATACAATAGCCACATAACCTAATTCACAACTAGAATAGGAAAGTAGGCATAAGCTTCTCATAGTATCATTTTAAGCACATGTTCCTAAGTTTATCAATTTGCCTTCATGGCCATGGTCAACACATATATAATGACAATAAAGTAAACACCGCCACCATAAGTGGACCATACCACACAATGCCATACAAGGCTTCATCAACATTACTATAAGGAATAGAGAAGTAGAAGAGTAGAGGAATTAAGCATTCTTACCAATTTCTCACCCTTTGATCATCATTGATCAATACACCTTATTCATCAATAAAACACATAAATGGCAGTAGCTATATGTACTTTAAACATATAAGAAACCATGTACAAGTCGCTACAAGATTATGCCATAACATAATGAAACATATCAACATACTAGGAAAGTAGAATAACATAGGTCATTAGCTAACTTCCCTTACATTGATTTTTGATCATAGTTCATACATATGTAAGTCTAAGGCAGTAGCTAATTAGGTAAGAAATCAAGCCTAAGTCATGCATCATCTAATCACAATTCAAGATCCATCACATACTTAGCCTCTTGACTTCATAACCTAAAAGAATCTATACCAATTCATGCAAGCCCTTCTTAATTTGAACATTAAGGATTTATACTTACAAAATTCATCCATTACATCACCCTAAAAGAGTAGCTACAGAAGTTCATACATAATCAAGAGCCTACACAACCATTCTCACAATCGTCTTCAAGACAACATATAGAAACATAGGTTATTCATGCTCAAAACTTCATATATTTATCATCATGGACTTATCATCATCAATTAAACATCATTTAGTGTCAATAACAATAACCACAAGCAATTCAACATAAAAGAATCACCAATTCACCAAGAACAAGCCATAATCACAAAACCCTTTCAAGAGCTAAACCATTTTTGGAAGGAACATGGGTTCATCATGCAATTGAAGTGAAATCACATTCAAATCATCATATTAATACTAATTCATCATGATTTAATCTTTAGAAACGTTTTGAGAAAGAACCCATGGCTAGATTGGAAGATTGGAAACTTGTTCATAAGATTTCTTTGAAAAACATTGAGAAGAACTCTCCAAGTGAAAGGTTACTTAGAGATGAAGGATCACCATACCTTAATATTCATGAAAACCTCTAAAACTTCATGATTCATCCATGAAAAACCCAGCTTGAATCTGTTCTTGAGCTTCCCCAACAATGGTGGTTTTAGAGAGAACATTGTTTTGGAGAAAAAGGCTTAAAATATGTGAGAGGGTTTGGGAATGGGTAAATCACGTTTTGGATGTCTTATATACACCTAAAATCACTTAATTAAACCTATTATAGTCAGGTTAGGTCGTGGGGTGAATTTACCATTCACCCCTTTAAGAGGCAGCACGCAGGCAGTTAACTAGCAGGCCACCCGCGACGAGGCCCATGACGGGGCGTCATGGCCATGACGGGCCGTGGCAGGCTCCGTCGCAGGGGACTTAGCCAATTTCTTGGCTTACAACCTGACCAAGGCAAGTCTCCTTCGACGGGACCTGCTTGACGGTCCACTGGGGGCCCAACGGTCCGTCATTGGGTCCGTCAAGAGACACTGCCCAGGCAGTGGTTAGGCAGCCTTGAGGTCCTTCTTTTGGGGCCTCTTGTGGGGCCCTTTAGAAGTCGTACCCGGACGTTTACAATGCGATTTCAAACCTTAACATGTTATAGACCTACCACATAAGTTTCATCCAAAACAAACACCTACAAGACGTCCAAACAGCCTTGACCCCAACATGTCATACGATGAACGTCTTAGGGGCTATCTTTCGAACGCCTTGGACGTTCTTGGGCGTTTGACCTCCAAACTTCACGAAACTTCATATATTAACACTAAGCATATTTTAAAACTATTTCAAGACTTATTTGACTCAGTTCACACAATTTAGGCATGCATACACAAAAGAGGCACATTAGCGACTATTCGTCGAACGTCTTGGACGTCCCTTGACGTTCGATTTCCAAATCACTTCAAACTTTGTACACTGACTCTATATGACATAATAAGGCATTTTAGGACCTTATAACGATAAGACTAACATGTTAGGATCTAGACACCTTATCTCATTTTTGAGGTCTTACACAAAAGCTCTGATGTTCGAACAGCTGCAATGAATGTTTTCAACACCCTCCTGAACCTGCACCTAAAATCGTATAATGTATGGGATTAGTACACACTTGTACTAAGTATGGGTGTATTCAAGTACACACCAAGGACATGCATGATTAAGAAGACCTCTCTCCTAATGATACGAATTATGGAAAGCCAAGACAATTGGACTTGCCAAATCAGATTAGGAAAGTCATGCTATGAGAGTAACATGCATCATCATTCTTTACATATTGCAGACAGCACATAACATATTTAATATAGCACATACATATATTACATATCATTCGTTTATAAGCCGTGAGACCTTGGAATAACGGACTTAACATTAGGACTTCCCAAAATGAGGGCTCAACATATGGGACCTCAACTAGGGAGCCTTCTTTAGCAAACACAGAGTCTGCTTCATTCATTCATACTTACTTCATTTTCATTCGTTCGTAGGCTAGTGTGAACACCAGTTATACCTAGGATGTTTTTTAAGACTCTCATCGGGTTCAGTGTGCAATGACCAAGAATGACCTAATGTCATTACTTGAGTCTAGTTCACCTCTTGATTATCCTATCCAAACACCTTTCGTATCATTCATTTCATTATCTTTCATACTTTGAGGAACTTCAATTTTAACCGACATAGATCATGTGAGCATCATGAAATCCGGTGTCTTCCCCACACCGAAAAGAGGTGGAGTCACTGGCCAAGGTGAAACAAAAACATCCCTAGCTCGCTTAGGTTGATAACCACTGGCTAGTTCCCTATGTTGGCAGCATAGTTCAAAGACTAGAAGATTTAGGGAGACCCATACCCACCTTGGTGGACAGTCTCATCTCATGAGAATTACGTGAACGTCCGCCCTTCCCGAAAGAAGGCATCACCACTCACGGCTAGCCTATTGGTGCTCCGTTTAAAGTTCCTATTTACATTCAACTCATACATTGTCAAAGCTTGCTTCTACCATGAGGTATTCATAGCTCATTAGATGATTTATCATCTCTTCTTTACGTATTAAGTGTGAATTTTCCTTACACTTACATATAGAGTGTGATTGAGACTTTTCGCTTAATATTCAACACTCTCTTAGGTGAGTACTTTTTGTGACCTTATATTGGCATAGGTACAACTTGTCTCACTAACACTATCCTCACATTGTGATGCCACCCTGTTCTTTCTTAACATCTTTTCATTTCATCTTTACTCACCTTTCATTATTTGTTCATCGTATATTATACATATACTCGCTTGGAATTTACTTTGAGGGACATTGATTCTAGGCGTAGATACAACTTGTCTCACTTGTACTAGCCTATCCTCATGTAGCCACTCTTTCTTGATTTATTCATCGTTTAGCATAAATATACTCTTTTAGAAATTTCATTTGGTGACATTGATTTTTAGGTGTAGATGCAGTTTATGTCACTTGCACTAACCTATAGTCATGTAGTCACTCTTTTCATTAGCATCATAGTGTAACATAATTACTCAACTCATCACGTGAATGTTCATTTTGTCTTATGCTAATGCACTTGGCCTTTTAGTGTGTTTCACACTCTTACTTAACCCTCCTGGTTCACATCATTTCATTACATAAATCTTAGGTTCACTTACTTTTAAATGTACGCTGGACTTATGGATCCATACGTACAAGCCATGAGGCGTCGTTCATAATCCGTCTAAGTGATTCATACTTACACAAGATTATATGGTACAAGTCTTATGCATCTTGTAGGTATGCCAAGGTCTCGAGTTCGATTCCTATAGGCAACACTCATTAAATATTTATTCACGTAAGACTTATGTACCAATACGGAATTGGGCAAGGGAACCCAATTTCAAATCCCTTGAGCAACACTTAGTCTTATATTAAATTTTGATTTAAAATTTTAGCTTGGGGACCCAAGTTTGAATCCCAACGCCTACATTTCTTTTCTTACTTTTTTCTCCTTGACTTTTCTATTTTAGGCCGAGAGGATGTGGGATCGATCCCCCACAACCTCATTTTATTTTCCTTTAGTTTTTCTCCTAATTTCCTCACCTATCCGAGAGGTTGTGGGTTCGATCCCCATACCACTCATTTTATTTTTCTTTCATTTTTCTCCTAACTCTTCACTTGAGCCTTAACCCATTTCGAATCCCCCTTACCTCATTTTATTTATTGAATTTTTTTATAGCTTGCATATGGTGAGGTCTTGGGTTCAATCCCTAATGACCTCACACCTTAAAAAAATTAAAAATGACCATCCTTAGCCGAGACCAAATTTCTAGATTTCTGGAAATTTTGTCACGTTTTTGGTCCATTTATCTCAACATTTGTACGTTAGATTCTTAAGCAATTCGGTGGATATTTCATACGTTATTATTTGTATTTTTTGTGCTTACATTTGGCCAAGAGTTTTCACTCAATTAATCAACAACACACCTCATATGAACATCACGATTTCTACAAATAATTGCATACAAAACGCAAGAATTTAACATGCCATTTTCATATAGTTTCGGAAAACATAATTAATAACCACATAAATCCGAACATACATACAGAACATAATCATCACGAAAACACATTATATCCCTAAATTCTACCAGCAAACATACCCAACCTACAACAATCGATGGGAGCTAGTGACAGGGACATGCAACGGGGAACATTTCTACTTTTCGGATTAGAATTCGATTGAAACTTAGGGGTGTCTTGGGAAAGGGACCAAGAGGAAGAAAACTCATACATTTTCAGCCTTTACAACTAGCCACAACCACACGCCCCAGCCAAAACACAAACCTTTCTTCCGAGCTTTGATTATAGTTTGCAAGTGAAGTTCATTACTTATAACACTTAGGCGTACAAATTCTTCTTTTTGTTTTGATGGATGCAGCCAAGAATATGTTTTAGAACAGTTAGTACACGTTTGTCTTCTATTTTTGAATTGTAAAATAAAGATGAAAAACTTTTTTAGAAGAGATAATGAATTAAGAGTGGGCATGAAGCACACTCCTAGTGAGAGTCATGCGCCCCTTTTGTGGGAATTGTTGTTGACTTATTCATCACAATTAAATGGTAAAAAAATTAGATTATAATTTTATATTAAGTTATTATAATGCCCCTCCTTTTTTTAATTAATTTTTAATCAATTAATTTGTGCCCCCTTATACCTCCAACTCGGCACGAACCCGAGTGTGGAGGTAAGGTCAATCTCGGGTTTGACCACGAGATTTGACTTATTTTGACTAATTAATATATTTATTTAATTAATTAAATATCCCTAGGGTAATTACTATACTACCACTAGCCCCAAAATTACCTTTATACCCCTAGAACCCTTAAAACCTAGGACTAACCCTCTAAGTCCGGTTAAGACTTATCCGGGTGAATCCTAGTATTCGGGTACACTACATGGCTGGAACAAACTCTGCCTAGCTCAACTAACTCACCAAGTTGGTTGGCTTGGCTGGTGCATAGGTTCAGTGGTATGGTTCCACGCACATCTATCCGTGTGAACTAGGTCTAACCTAGGCATTCTATGTACGTTTAGGACTTACTTAACATAGTCATTTTCGTGTTGTCACATTATCCCCCCCTTAGGAACATTCGTCCCCGAATGACACTACTCTTTACTAGCAACAAGCCAGTCATCCATAGAACATATGCATACAAAAGCAATTCAATACTTTTCATTGATGAATATCTGATTCACATATTAGCATGGTGGTGCACATCTTTGAAACCTACTAGCAGTTTCACATTAATTGACTGAGGAAACTCTTTCCTAAACTAGTCTCATCAAAACATACAACACAAGTAAATTATATAAGTCACACAAATCAGCAACCGACATGATGACTCCAACATATTAACCTCATACTAGTGCATTAACACCATACACAGTCAAATACATGAAAGACTAATTAAGGCTATGCACCTGAGACATCACCAGAAGTGCCTTCCCCTGCACCCCTAGACTTGAGTGCAAAGAATCATTGCCTCTTTAGAGGCTCTTCACTTGGACCATTAGGCTGAACTTTCTCCTTCCTTTTTTCTTGACTTCTCCTATTCGGACAATGCTTCTTCATGTGACCCGGTTTGCCACAACTGTAACAAGTGTTAGAGCCCATCATACACTCTCCTCTATGCATTCTAAGATTTCTGTATATGTTTCACTTATATCACTTATTTCTGAATTTTCTGAATTTTTATCAGAATCATTATTTATTTCATTTATTTCATTTATTTCAATATTTTCGTTTTCATTTAATATGTGTTTCATTTCATTTATTTCATTAGCTAATTCTGCTTCTTTTTGAAGTTCTAATTCTACTTCTTTTTCTTTTTGTAGTTGTTTTTCTTTTTGTCTATTTTCATATAATAATTTTAAATAGGCTAATTCTTTTTCTAATTCCTCTATTTTACTATTTTTTATTTCTTCAATTTTCTTTATTTCTTGTTTTGCTTGTATTTTAATCTGTTCAATTTCTTTAGCTTTATCAATTTCTTCATTTTCTTTCGTTATTCTTATCATTGCTGTTAAACTATCTTCTAATTTAGCAGTTTCTTTTTCTAACATTAAGTATAGTCTATCTCCTATTTTTTTATATCGTCTTCCTAAGTTGGAAAATACTATTTTTATTTTTAATCCTTCATATGTTTCAAAAGTTTTTTCATCTATTGAATATTCTTCTTTATTCATTATATTCAATTTTATGGTATATATCATGTTGTATTTTATATTCTAAGCAGTCTATTTTTAGTTTTAAATCAAATACTTGTTTCTTTTGTATTAATATTGATTTATTACAGACTCCTGCGAATATATTTTCTATCATTCTTTCTTTCATAAAGTCGTGATTATATTGTAATTCATTTAATTTTTCTATCAATTGTTGTTTATATATTCTTTTATCCATATTACTATTTAAGAAAATATTTGTTCATAATATTCCTTTTTAATTATATTTAATCTTTGTATTTCCTTAGCATTTGTTTCTATATATTCTAAATATTCTTCTTCACGAAGATATATATATTTATTAACATTTTCGATTAGAAGTTTTTCTTCTAGATCTATCTTTTCTTTAGTTTCTTTCCATAACCTCAAATATCTATAATTTATCATTGATCTCTATATAGTTCTAAATCATCAAATAAATAATCTAAGTCATTATCATCATAAATAATCAGCTCAGACCAACCTACAGTCATTGTTTCAATTATCTCATGCATCATTAATTTATCATAAATTATTCTACGTGTATCAATATCAATGTTTTTCAGTATATAAAACAATAGCATCTTATAATCATTATCTTCATCTAGCAAGTATGTAGGCATATTCAATTCAATTTTCAATTTATTTTCACTTAACAGTTTATTCCTTTTAGCCTTTTCACAGTTTTATACGTATTCATTATGAACAATAATAGTATAATATTCATCTCGTCTAGTCACTACTATGGCCTTCTTCTTTCATCAGTTACCCTAACAGCGCCTCAACACTGTGTACTCCCCTTAACGGCCTCCTGCCTACCGGTTTCCACCTTAGGATGGCATAGTCCGGGCTTACCTACTCGCAGAATATCTCCATAGCAAACCTTCTAGAGATGACTATTATAACATTATTAATTCATAATAAATGCTTATAATCAGAGAAAGACTATCAGGAATAAAGCAATTTAGCTACTCATAAATGATTTCGAGTATACCTGTTCTTGTAGATTGCTGGTAGATGCTTTGTTTTCCATAGTTGATTTTATTACTAGCTAGCTCTGATACCAACGAAGGGGGAAGCGGAATGTAGAGAGATTGAAGAGAGAGAGTTGGTTGAAGCTTGCTTTATTGCTGAGGATTAATGCCTCTATTTATAATACAAGCAATCACTATTGGCCTAACAGTGGCCGACACTAACTATTGACACTTGGCCTTATAATATTTGGCCGACGCAAAATGACAAACTACTTTACTTTACATAATGGCCGACTTTTTACAACTGGCCGACATACTTTTGACTAATACAAAAAGACAAACTATAATGGCCTTACTTTAAATATATGGCCGACAAAGACTTTTAACAAAAACTTTTACAATAATGGCCTATATTGGCCGACATACTATTATCTTTTTGACTTTATCTTCTTCGTCCTTTGTCTTTTTCTTCTTAGCTTCTTCTTCTCTTGTTTATTCCAAGGTTACATCTGGAATTAAGTTATCTTCTCCATTGCACTTGGAACAATGGTGATCTGGGTATCTATGTCCAATTAATTTGCAGTATCTGGTCAATAATTCTTCTGAAATAAATTTTTTCTTTAGTGCTCTGGTAGTTGGTTGCTCTTCAGGTTTTAGCAAAGATAAAATCCATTGCTGAACTTCATCCATATCTGTTTTTCGTATCTCTTTGGAATTTGCATATATCATCACTTGATCTCTTGCGTAGTAGCTCCATATTGCATTTCCATTTAAATAATTGTTCGCTAGTTCTTGAATTATAGTTGATATGCCAATTATCCTTTTATTAGCATAAAAACTAGGTATATCTATCTTTTGTATTTCATCTTGCTTTTCAATCTCCTCAGGTATTATCATATCTTTTGTTAATCCTATTTTGATTACTTGTATGGGAGATTTAATTTCATCATAAAGTATTTCTGCGGGTGCTGTATAAAACTTTATAAAGAATAAATTTCCTTTTGTAATTCTTTTAAATGTGCTGAAGGCTTTGTATAGTTCCGGTATCCCTGTAATTTCTTCGCCGTCAAATGTATATACTGTACTTAATAATCCATAATTGTAACATGTTTTGACTAGATTTGCACTGGTTTTAGGTTGTGCAATAAGTCTATTGTATCCTTGCAATTTCTGTGTTATATAATTCTCATTGGGGTTTTTTGTTTGGGTAGATCTGGGGTTTATATTCAAAAAGGCTTGGATTTTGTATATATTGTCAATGTATGACTGGGTAATATAATTGTAGCTCTTTTTATCTTTCTGAATACTGGCTGCATATGTGGAGGTTTGAGGTATTGGGGTACTTTGTTGGAATTTAGGTATAAATGTTTTGGTAAATAAGCTATTTAGATTTGTATTTTTTGGCATAGCTTTTTCCGTATTTCCTGTGCTTGTACCTGCAGTACCTGCAACTAATACATTTTTGTTATATTGAGTTTTTAGGTGTTTCTCAACGTCACCTTTTAGCTCTGGCTGTTTACCGTCTGCCTTAAGACGTAGCTCCGCATTTTTATAGTCATGCTGCTGACTGTTATCTGTCTCTTTGAGTATTTGTACCTCTTGTTCTATCTTTTCTATTTTTTGACAAAGATTTGTCATCATAGATAGAATTTGTTTCATTGTATCTGTCTCTGGAGAGATAATCTACAATAAGATTTTTGTCAGTAGTAATTACTTCAATTGTAAATGTAAAATCAATATATTCAATACCAATCTTCGTATTTCTTTTGTTGTTACAGAATCATCTATCTTTCTTGTAAACCACCATTTTACCTGTGTATTATCTATTCTAACAATAATTTTTGCAAGTATATATATTTTCATTTTATTCTTTCATTTTATTCTTTCATTTTATTCTTTGTATTATAATTTTCTTATTCTGACATGTAAGTATTAATTTATTATCCTCTATTTTATATGGTATGAATTGTTCTAACCATTTTAATCCTAAAGTTATATTATGTTCACTTTGATAAATTTTAAATTGTATAAGAAAGTTTAGTCCTCCTATAATTATTTCTTTTTCGATTGATTCGTCACATATTATAATTTCGTTGGGTAATCCGGGGCATATATGTTCTGTTTTTGTAAGTTCATTTTCTGAAATTAGTTCTCTATTTATATAATTTTCTTCTTCACCTGTATTTATTAGTATTTTATATTTTGTATCATTTGTTATTCCAGCTATAAAATAATAGTTTATTGATTCTTCTGTATATTGTATCTCAGGGAAATCATATTTTCTCTTTGATGTACTAGCTTTTGATGAAGTACTTCTACTTAATGGTTTTGATATACTTAAAGTATTTTTTCTTTCTTTTAGTATTTCTAAATCTTCTTCAATATCCATTTTTTTATAACTATAATCATTATTATCTATAATTGTAATGATTTGATCAAAGGATTTTCTATTTTGATCCTATCTATTTTGTTTTTAGCGATTACTTTATGTTTTGTAGTTAATATATATAAGTTTTTACATCTTACTGTAAATATTTTACTTCCTGGTTCTAATTCAATTCCTGATAGTTTCCAATATAACACTAATGATTTATCTATATTTCTATCTGTTAATGCAATTGAATAATTTGCACTTATTATAAATTTAAATTTTTGATATATTAAATTTCCTTTTATTGCGCTTATTACGCTTTTTTCTATAGGATGTATTATCCTATCATCTGCTAGGTATATTTCTATGGGTGTATCTATTCCTTCTCTAAAACATGCTTTTATTAATATTTCTGTTCCTCCTAAATGTACATATTTTATGGGTGTTTTTGCTTTTATATGCTGTATTTCTTGATTAATTACTCTTTTATTGAGTATAGGTATTTGTGCTTTTCCTTTAGTGTATTTACAATCTATAATATGTTCTTTTTGACTAACTACATAATATTCCTCTTTATTTCTTTTAAAGAATTGATTTAGAATAGGTACTTTTAATACTTTTTCTACACTTAAATCTAGTTCTTTATTTTTTATTTCTTGAAAAATTATATTATCAAATATTATTTTTTGTTCTACTGAATCTTCATCATGATATTCTTCTGTAGATATAATTCTTATATTTTCTTCAGTCATTTTCGTCAATTATTATTTCACTATCGTGTTCTATTTCGGATTCTAGTTCATAGTTATCGTCAGTTTCTATATCTGAAATTTCATATATACTATCATTATCATCTAATTCATAATCTAAATAATCTATTTGCATATATTCTTGCTCATCTAAAATCAGTTCTATAATTTGTTTTCTTTTTATATTTTTAGGTAATTTGCAATCTTTAGCTAAATGACCTAACTTACCGCAATTGTAACAATTACAATTTGATAAGGCTTTCTTTGGCCTAGATAATCTTTTTTGTTTATAGTTTTTTGTATAATAACGTTTTCTTGGTTTTTTATATTTATATTTAATTTTCGTTTTTCTATAATTTTTTCGTTTTCTAGATCTTTTATAATATTTATCTTCACAACCAAACTGTGGTGCTATTTTATTTTTACAACATGCTAGGTTTTTCATTAGTACTTTTTCCATTTTTAATTTTTCTTTTTGATTTTCACATAGCTGTATAAACCATTGCTGTAAAAATTTTATTCTTGAGCCTAATGTATCTGTCATTTCTTCATTATTCCAATCTTTTATTACATTAGTACTAAATGGTTCTGGTAGTTTTGTGAAATATTGTTGTTTTATTTCTTTTGCTTCATTTATATCATATTTTGCTTTGTAATAATATTCTTTAAATGCGCATGTATATTCTTCTACATAACACATGTTACATATTGCTAATTTTGACATTAATTGTCTGTTTAGGATTTTTTCTTTATTTTGTTCTTTAATATCTGTCGTCAGACTTCCAAATTCATTTTGTATTGCTAAGTTATATTTTTCTAATATTTCTATATTAGATGTTGTTATTGATCCATCTAATTTTTTATCACTTCTTAGTGCTTCTTTACTTTCTAATGGTAAGTTTTCTATCCATAATTTTACTGTTCCTATTAATGTTCTTTCTATATAACCTGGAGTGTCTTTTATTGTTATTTTATTATCTATTAATTGTTTAGATATATTTCCTATCCATAACAAAATTACTTTATTAATATCTATAACACAATCTAAATCTAAAAAGTTAGTTTGTTCTATTATTGTTTTCGGTTTCCATTTTGTATTTAATCTACTATTCCATATTGCATTAGTTCTGTCTGAATTTTCATAACTTTCTGCATAATAAGTTGGTGTTGTTGTTCTAGGATTTCTTCTAGGACTAGTATCTGGAGTTTTAAGGATGGGGGGTGCGGAATGTAGAGAGATTGAAGAGAGAGAGAGTTGGTTGAAGCTTTGTAATAATATTCTTTAAATGCGCATGTATATTCTTCTACATAACACATGTTACATATTGCTAATTTTGACATTAATTGTCTGTTTAGGATTTTTTCTTTATTTTGTTCTTTAATATCTGTCGTCAGACTTCCAAATTCATTTTGTATTGCTAAGTTATATTTTTCTAATATTTCTATATTAGATGTTGTTATTGATCCATCTAATTTTTTATCACTTCTTAGTGCTTCTTTACTTTCTAATGGTAAGTTTTCTATCCATAATTTTACTGTTCCTATTAATGTTCTTTCTATATAACCTGGAGTGTCTTTTATTGTTATTTTATTATCTATTAATTGTTTAGATATATTTCCTATCCACAACAAAATTACTTTATTAATATCTATAACACAATCTAAATCTAAAAAGTTAGTTTGTTCTATTATTGTTTTCGGTTTCCATTTTGTATTTAATCTACTATTCCATATTGCATTAGTTCTGTCTGAATTTTCATAACTTTCTGCATAATAAGTTGGTGTTGTTGTTCTAGGATTTCTTCTAGGACTAGTATCTGGAGTTTTAACTCTTGATGTTCCTGGTTTATTTACATTATTTGTATTAATTTCTAATTTTTTTAAATTATTAGTTTGTTCTAAGATTTCTGTATATGTTTCACTTATATCACTTATTTCTGAATTTTCTGAATTTTTATCAGAATCATTATTTATTTCATTTATTTCATTTATTTCAATATTTTCGTTTTCATTTAATATGTGTTTCATTTCATTTATATCATTGGCTAATTCTGCTTCTTTTTGAAGTTCTAATTCTACGTCTTTTTGTTTTTGTAGTTGTTTTTCTTTTTGTCTATTTTCATATAATAATTTTAAATAGGCTAATTCTTTTTCTAATTCCTCTATTTTACTATTTTTTGTTTCTTCAATTTTCTTTATTTCTTGTTTTGCTTCTTTTCGTATATTTTCAATTTCCTTAGCTTTATCAATGTCTTCATTTTCTTTTGTTATTCTTATCATAGCTGTTAAGCTATCTTCTAATTTTGCAGATTCTCTTTCTAGCATTAGATATAATCTATCTCCTATTTTTTTATACCTTCTTCCTAAATTGGAAAAGATTATTTTTATAGTTAATCCTTCATATGTTTCAAAAGTTTTTTCATCTATTGAATATTCTTCTTTATTCATTATATTCATTTTTATGGTATATATCATGTTGTATTTTATATTCTAAACAGTCTATTTTTAATTTTAAATCAAATATCTGTTTCTTTTGTATTAGTATTGATTTACTACATACTCCTGCAAATATATTTTCTATCAATCTTTCTTTCATAAAGTCGTGATTATATTATAATTCATTTAATTTTTCTATTAATAGTTGTTTATATATTCTTTTATCCATATTACTATTTAAGAAAATATTTGTTCATAATATTCTTTTTTAATTGTTTTCAACCTCTGTATTTCTTTAGCGTTTGTTTCTATGTACTCTAAATATTCTTCTTCTCGAAGATATATATATTTATTTACGTTTTCAATTAATAGTTTTTCTTCTAAATCTATCTTTTCTTTAGTTTCTTTCCATAACCTCAAATATCTATAATTTATCATTGATCTCTATATAGTTCTAAATCATCAAATAAATAATCTAAGTCATTATCATCATAAATAATCAGCTCAGACCAACCTACAGTCATTGTTTCAATTATCTCATGCATCATTAATTTATCATAAATTATTCTACGTGTATCAACATCAATATTTTTCAATATGTAAAACAATAACATCATATAATCATTATCATTATCTAACAAGTATGTAGGCATATTCAATTCAATTTTCAATTTATTTTCACTTAATAGTTTATTCCTTCCAATCTTTTCACAGTTTATACGTATTCATTATGAACAATAATAGTATAATATTCATCTCGTCTAGTCACTACTATGGCCTTCTTCTTTGATCAGTTACCCTAACAGCGCCTCAACACTGTGTACTCCCCTTAACGGCCTCCTGCCTACCGGTTTCCACCTTAGGATGGCATAGTCCGGGCTTACCTACTCGCAGAATATCTCCATAGCAAACCTTCTAGAGATGTCTTTTATTATATTAGTACTAAATGGTTCTGGTAGTTTTGTGAAATATTGTTGTTTTATTTCTTTTGCTTCATTTATATCATATTTTGCTTTGTAATAATATTCTTTAAATGCACATGTATATTCTTCTACATAACACATGTTACATATTGCTAATTTTGACATTAATTGTCTGTTTATGATTTTTTCTTTATTTTGTTCTTTTATATCTGTAGTCAGACTTCCAAATTCATTTTGTATTGCTAAGTTATATTTTTCTAATATTTCTATATTAGATGTTGTTATTGATCCATCTAATTTTTTATCACTTCTTAGTGCTTCTTTACTTTCTAATGGTAAATTTTCTATCCATAATTTTACTGTTCCTATTAATGTTCTTTCTATATAACCTGGAGTGTCTTTTATTGTTATTTTATTATCTATTAATTGTTTAGATATATTTCCTATCCACAACAAAATTACTTTATTAATATCTATAACACAATCTAAATCTAAAAAGTTAGTTTGTTCTATTATTGTTTTCGGTTTCCATTTTGTATTTAATCTACTATTCCATATTGCATTAGTTCTGTCTGAATTTTCATAACTTTCTGCATAATAAGTTGGTGTTGTTGTTCTAGGATTTCTTCTAGGACTAGTATCTGGAGTTTTAACTCTTGATGTTCCTGGTTTATTTACATTATTTGTATTAATTTCTAATTTTTTTAATTTATTAGTTTGTTCTAAGATTTCTGTATAGGTTTCACTTATATCACTTATTTCTGAATTTTCTGAATTTTTATCAGAATCATTATTTATTTCATTTATTTCATTTATTTCAATATTTTCGTTTTCATTTAATATGTGTTTCATTTCATTTATTTCATTAGCTAATTCTACTTCTTTTTGAAGTTCTAATTCTACTTCTTTTTCTTTTTGTAGTTGTTTTTCTTTTTGTCTATTTTCATATAATAATTTTAAATAGGCTAATTCTTTTTCTAATTCCTCTATTTTACTATTTTTTATTTCTTCAATTTTCTTTATTTCTTGTTTTGCTTGTATTTTAATCTGTTCAATTTCTTTAGCTTTATCAATTTCTTCATTTTCTTTAATTCTTATCATTGCTGTTAAACTATCTTCTAATTTAGCAGTTTCTTTTTCTAACATTAAGTATAGTCTATCTCCTATTTTTTTATATCGTCTTCCTAAGTTGGAAAATACTATTTTTATTTTTAATCCTTCATATGTTTCAAAAGTTTTTTCATCTATTGAATATTCTTCTTTATTCATTATATTCATTTTTATGGTATATATCATGTTGTATTTTATATTCTAAGCAGTCTGTTTTTAGTTTTAAATCAAATACTTGTTTCTTTTGTATTAATATTGATTTATTACAGACTCCTGCGAATATATTTTCTATCATTCTTTCTTTCATAAAGTCGTGATTATATTGTAATTCATTTAATTTTTCTATCAATTGTTGTTTATATATTCTTTTATCCATATTACTATTTAAGAAAATATTTGTTCATAATATTCCTTTTTAATTATATTTAATCTTTGTATTTCCTTAGCATTTGTTTCTATATATTCTAAATATTCTTCTTCACGAAGATATATATATTTATTAACATTTTCGATTAGAAGTTTTTCTTCTAGATCTATCTTTTCTTTAGTTTCTTTCCATAACCTCAAATATCTATAATTTATCATTGATCTCTATATAGTTCTAAATCATCAAATAAATAATCTAAGTCATTATCATCATAAATAATCAGCTCAGACCAACCTACAGTCATTGTTTCAATTATCTCATGCATCATTAATTTATCATAAATTATTCTACGTGAATCAACATCAATGTTTTTCAGTATATAAAACAATAGCATCTTATAATCATTATCTTCATCTAGCAAGTATGTAGGCATATTCAATTCAATTTTCAATTTATTTTCACTTAACAGTTTATTCCTTTTAGCCTTTTCACAGTTTTATACGTATTCATTATGAACAATAATAGTATAATATTCATCTCGTCTAGTCACTACTATGGCCTTCTTCTTTAATCAGTTACCCTAACAGCGCCTCAACACTGTGTACTCCCCTTAACGGCCTCCTGCCTACCGGTTTCCACCTTAGGATGGCATAGTCCGGGCTTACCTACTCGCAGAATATCTCCATAGCAAACCTTCTAGAGATGACTATTATAACATTATTAATTCATAATAAATGCTTATAATCAGAGAAAGACTATCAGGAATAAAGCAATTTAGCTACTCATAAATGATTTCGAGTATACCTGTTCTTGTAGATTGCTGGTAGATGCTTTGTTTTCCATAGTTGATTTTATTACTAGCTAGCTCTGATACCAAGGAAGGGGAGTGCGGAATGTAGAGAGATTGAAGAAAGAGAGAGTTGGTTGAAGCTTGCTTTATTGCTGAGGATTAATGCCTCTATTTATAATACAAGCAATCACTATTGGCCTAACAGTGGCCGACACTAACTATTGACACTTGGCCTTATAATATTTGGCCGACGCAAAATGACAAACTACTTTACTTTACATAATGGCCGACTTTTTACAACTGGCCGACATACTTTTGACTAATACAAAAAGACAAACTATAATGGCCTTACTTTAAATATATGGCCGACAAAGACTTTTAACAAAAACTTTTACAATAATGGCCTATATTGGCCGACATACTATTATCTTTTTGACTTTATCTTCTTCGTCCTTTGTCTTTTTCTTCTTAGCTTCTTCTTCTCTTGTTTATTCCAAGGTTACATCTGGAATTAAGTTATCTTCTCCATTGCACTTGGAACAATGGTGATCTGGGTATCTATGTCCAATTAATTTGCAGTATCTGGTCAATAATTCTTCTGAAATAAATTTTTTCTTTAGTGCTCTGGTAGTTGGTTGCTCTTCAGGTTTTAGCAAAGATAAAATCCATTGCTGAACTTCATCCATATCTGTTTTTCGTATCTCTTTGGAATTTGCATATATCATCACTTGATCTCTTGCGTAGTAGCTCCATATTGCATTTCCATTTAAATAATTGTTCGCTAGTTCTTGAATTATAGTTGATATGCCAATTATCCTTTTATTAGCATAAAAACTAGGTATATCTATCTTTTGTATTTCATCTTGCTTTTCAATCTCCTCAGGTATTATCATATCTTTTGTTAATCCTATTTTGATTACTTGTATGGGAGATTTAATTTCATCATAAAGTATTTCTGCGGGTGCTGTATAAAACTTTATAAAGAATAAATTTCCTTTTGTAATTCTTTTAAATTTGCTGAAGGCTTTGTATAGTTCCGGTATCCCTGTAATTTCTTCGCCGTCAAATGTATATACTGTACTTAATAATCCATAATTATAACATGTTTTGACTAGATTTGCACTGGTTTTAGGTTGTGCAATAAGTCTATTGTATCCTTGCAATTTCTGTGTTATATAATTCTCATTGGGGTTTTTTGTTTGGGTAGATCTGGGGTTTATATTCAAAAAGGCTTGGATTTTGTATATATTATCAATGTATGACTGGGTAATATAATTGTAGCTCTTTTTATCTTTCTGAATACTGGCTGCATATGTGGAGGTTTGAGGTATTGGGGTACTTTGTTGGAATTTAGGTATAAATGTTTTGGTAAATAAGCTATTTAGATTTGTATTTTTTGGCATAGCTTTTTCCGTATTTCCTGTGCTTGTACCTGCAGTACCTGCAACTAATACATTTTTGTTATATTGAGTTTTTAGGTGTTTCTCAACGTCACCTTTTAGCTCTGGCTGTTTACCGTCTGCCTTAAGACGTAGCTCCGCATTTTTATAGTCATGCTGCTGACTGTTATCTGTCTCTTTGAGTATTTGTACCTCTTGTTCTATCTTTTCTATTTTTTGACAAAGATTTGTCATCATAGATAGAATTTGTTTCATTGTATCTGTCTCTGGAGAGATAATCTACAATAAGATTTTTGTCAGTAGTAATTACTTCAATTGTAAATGTAAAATTCAATATATTCAATACCAATCTTCGTATTTCTTTTGTTGTTACAGAATCATCTATCTTTCTTGTTAACCACCATTTTACCTGTGTATTATCTATTCTAACAATAATTTTCGCAAGTATATATATTTTCATTTTATTCTTTCATTTTATTCTTTCATTTTATTCTTTGTATTATAATTTTCTTATTCTGACATGTAAGTATTAATTTATTATCCTCTATTTTATATGGTATGAATTGTTCTAACCATTTTAATCCTAAAGTTATATTATGTTCACTTTGATAAATTTTAAATTGTATAAGAAAGTTTAGTCCTCCTATAATTATTTCTTTTTCGATTGATTCGTCACATATTATAATTTCGTTGGGTAATCCGGGGCATATATGTTCTGTTTTTGTAAGTTCATTTTCTGAAATTAGTTCTCTATTTATATAATTTTCTTCTTCACCTGTATTTATTAGTATCTTGTGTCTTTGTTCATTAATTATTCCTTCAATAAAATAATAGTTTAATATATTTTCTTCCGTATTTGATAGTATAGGAAAGTTATATTTTCTTTTTGATGTACTTGCTTTTGATGAAGTACTTCTACTTAATGGTTTTGATATACTTAAAGTATTTTTTCTTTCTTTTAGTATTTCGAAATCTTCTTCAATATCCATTTCTTTATAACTATAATCATTATTATCTATAATTGTAATGATTTGATCAAAAGGATTTTCTATTTTGATCCTATCTATTTTGTTTTTAGCAATTACTTTATGTTTTGTTGTTAATATATATAGATTTTTACATCTTGCTGTAAATATCTTACTTCCGGGTGCTAGTTCTATCCCTGATAGTTTCCAATATAACACTAATGATTTATCTATATTTCTATCTGTTAATGCAATTGAATAATTTGCACTTATTATAAATTTAAATTTTTGATATATTAAATTTCCTTTTATTGCGCTTATTACGCTTTTTTCTATAGGATGTATTATCCTATCATCTGCTAGGTATATTTCTATGGGTGTATCTATTCCTTCTCTAAAACATGCTTTTATTAATATTTCTGTTCCTCCTAAATGTACGTATTTTATAGGGGTTTTAGCTTTTATATGTTGTATTTCTTGATTAATCAGTCTTTTATTTAGTATAGGTATTTGTGCTTTTCCTTTGTATATTTACAATCTATAATATGTTCTTTTTGACTAACTACATAATATTCCTCTTTATTTCTTTTAAAGAATTGATTTAGAATAGGTACTTTTAATACTTTTTCTACACTTAAATCTAGTTCTTTATTTTTTATTTCTTGAAAAATTGTATTATCAAATATTATTTTTTGTTCTACTGAATCTTCATCATGATATTCTTCTGTAGATATAATTCTTATATTTTCTTCAGTCATTTTCGTCATTTGTTATTTCATTATCTGATTCTATTTCATAATCTGTTTCTACTTCATTATTAATTTCTATATCTGAAATTTCATATATACTATCATTATCATCTAATTCATAATCTAAATAATCTATTTACATATATTCTTGCTCATCTAAAATCAGTTCTGTAATTTGTTTTCTTTTTATATTTTTAGGTAATTTGCAATCTTTAGCTAAATGACCTAACTTACCACAATTGTAACAATTACAATTTGATAAGGCTTTCTTTGGTCTATGTGGTCTTTTTCCTTTATAATTTCTTACAAAATATCGTTTTCTTGGTTTTTTATATTTATATTTAGTTTTTGTTTTTCTATAATTTTTTCGTTTTCTAGATCTTTTATAATATTTATCTTCACAACCAAACTGTGGTGCTATTTTATTTTTACAACATGCTAGAAGAAATCCTAGAACAACACCAACTTTTTATACAAAAAATTATGAAAACTCAGATAGAACTGATGCAATATGGAATAGTAGATTAAATACAAAATGGAAACCGAAAACAATAATAGTATAATATTCATCTCGTCTAGTCACTACTATGGCCTTCTTCTTTAATCAGTTACCCTAACAGCGCCTCAACACTGTGTACTCCCCTTAACGGCCTCCTGCCTACCGGTTTCCACCTTAGGATGGCATAGTCCGGGCTTACCTACTCGCAGAATATCTCCATAGCAAACCTTCTAGAGATGACTATTATAACATTATTAATTCATAATAAATGCTTATAATCAGAGAAAGACTATCAGGAATAAAGCAATTTAGCTACTCATAAATGATTTCGAGTATACCTGTTCTTGTAGATTGCTGGTAGATGCTTTGTTTTCCATAGTTGATTTTATTACTAGCTAAATTGCTTTATTCCTGATAGTCTTTCTCTGATTATAAGCATTTATTAGAATTAATAATGTTATAATAGTCATCTCTAGAAGGTTTGCTATGGAGATATTCTGCGAGTAGGTAAGCCCGGACTATGCCATCCTAAGGTGGAAACCGGTAGGCAGGAGGCCGTTAAGGGGAGTACACAGTGTTGAGGCGCTGTTAGGGTAACTGATTAAAGAAGAAGGCCATAGTAGTGACTAGACGAGATGAATATTATACTATTATTGTTCATAATGAATACGTATAAAACTGTGAAAAGGCTAAAAGGAATAAACTGTTAAGTGAAAATAAATTGAAAATTGAATTGAATATGCCTACATACTTGCTAGATGAAGATAATGATTATAAGATGCTATTGTTTTATATACTGAAAAACATTGATGTTGATTCACGTAGAATAATTTATGATAAATTAATGATGCATGAGATAATTGAAACAATGACTGTAGGTTGGTCTGAGCTGATTATTTATGATGATAATGACTTAGATTATTTATTTGATGATTTAGAACTATATAGAGATCAATGATAAATTATAGATATTTGAGGTTATGGAAAGAAACTAAAGAAAAGATAGATCTAGAAGAAAAACTTCTAATCGAAAATGTTAATAAATATATATATCTTCGTGAAGAAGAATATTTAGAATATATAGAAACAAATGCTAAGGAAATACAAAGATTAAATATAATTAAAAAGGAATATTATGAACAAATAGTTTCTTAAATAGTAATATGGATAAAAGAATATATAAACAACAATTGATAGAAAAATTAAATGAATTAATAAATATATACGAATTCACAAAAGAAAGAATGATAGAAAATATATTCGCAGGAGTCTGTAATAAATCAATATTAATACAAAAGAAACAAGTATTTGATTTAAAACTAAAAATAGACTGCTTAGAATATAAAATACAACATGATATATACCATAAAAATGAATATAATGAATAAAGAAGAATATTCAATAGATGAAAAAACTTTTGAAACATATGAAGGATTAAAAATAAAAATAGTATTTTCCAACTTAGGAAGACGATATAAAAAAATAGGAGATAGACTATACTTAATGTTAGAAAAAGAAACTGCTAAATTAGAAGATAGTTTAACAACAATGATAAGAATAACGAAAGAAAATGAAGACATTGATAAAGCTAAGGAAATTGAAAATATACGAAAAGAAGCAAAACAAGAAATAAAGAAAATTGAAGAAACAAAAAATAGTAAAATAGAGGAATTAGAAAAAGAATTAGCCTATTTAAAATTATTATATGAAAATAGACAAAAAGAAAAACAACTACAAAAACAAAAAGAAGTAGAATTAGAACTTCAAAAAGAAGCAGAATTAGCCAATGATATAAATGAAATGAAACACATATTAAATGAAAACGAAAATATTGAAATAAATGAAATAAATGAAATAAATAATGATTTTGATAAAAATTCAGAAAATTCAGAAATAAGTGATATAAGTGAAACATATACAGAAATCTTAGAACAAACTAATAATTTAAAAAAATTAGAAATTAATACAAATAATGTAAATAAACCAGGAACATCAAGAGTTAAAACTCCAGATACTAGTCCTAGAAGAAATCCTAGAACAACAACACCAACTTATTATGCAGAAAGTTATGAAAATTCAGACAGAACTAATGCAATATGGAATAGTAGATTAAATACAAAATGGAAACCGAAAACAATAATAGAACAAACTAACTTTTTAGATTTAGATTGTGTTATAGATATTAATAAAGTAATTTTGTTATGGATAGGAAATATATCTAAACAATTAATAGATAATAAAATAACAATAAAAGACACTCCAGGTTATATAGAAAGAACATTAATAGGAACAGTAAAATTATGGATAGAAAATTTACCATTAGAAAGTAAAGAAGCACTAAGAAGTGATAAAAAATTAGATGGATCAATAACAACATCTAATATAGAAATATTAGAAAAATATAACTTAGCAATACAAAATGAATTTGGAAGTCTGACGACAGATATTAAAGAACAAAATAAAGAAAAAATCCTAAACAGACAATTAATGTCAAAATTAGCAATATGTAACATGTGTTATGTAGAAGAATATACATGCGCATTTAAAGAATATTATTACAAAGCAAAATATGATATAAATGAAGCAAAAGAAATAAAACAACAATATTTCACAAAACTACCAGAACCATTTAGTACTAATATAATAAAAGATTGGAATAATGAAGAAATGACAGATACATTAGGCTCAAGAATTGTCACGACCCAAAATCTAGCCGCGAGTGGCACCCACACTTATCCTACTATGTGAGCGAACCAACCAATCTAAAACTCCAACATATTGAACAAAAATACAAAGCGGAAGACTTAAAACTCATTATCCCCAAATCTGGAAGTCATCATCACAAGAACATCTATCCTCAAGTTACAAATCTAGAAGTATCTAAGAAGCTAAAATAAATAAAAGGCTAGTCCATGCCGGAAGTTCAAGGCATCAAGACATTGAAGAGAAGATCCAGTCCAAGCTAGAAGCATTAGCTCACCCTGAAATCCGGTGTAGTGACGACTGGCTAGAAGTGCTGCTGAGTTGAAGACGACGGTACGTTTGCTGCATTCCCCAAATAACAAAGAAAGAAACAACAAGTAGGGGGTCAGTACAAACACAAGTACTGAGTAGGTATCATCGGCCAACTCAAAATAGAAAACAGTATATATCAGTTCATATCATAAATCAACTACAATACTCAACATGTAGTAACAAGTACTATAATCATCAATAAGTACTACCAAGTTCATCCATGAGAACTCAAGCCTCAATACCACACTCATTTGGGAATTAGTTTCATTACATTGAGTATATAAACATCTCTCAAGATTTATTATCTTTCTTCCTCTTGTGTCGGTACGTGACACTCCGATCCCCTACTACTATGTGTCGGAACGTGACACTCCGATCCCTTAATTCTACGTGTCGGTTCGTGACACCCGATCCCTTAATACTATGTGTCGGAACGTGACACTCCGATCCCCTAATTCTATGTGTCGGAACGTGACATTCCGATCCCCTAATTCTA